>VMDO01012694.1:0-61161 GCA_007922755.1 Pedetes capensis | reverse complement strand
TGTTGTTGTTGTTGTTAGGTGCCGTCGAGTCGGTATCCGACTCATAGTGACCCTCTGTACAACAGGGGAAACACTATTGTCAGTGCTTCTCTGCTGTGCTTAGGGTTTTCAATGGCAGATTGATTTTTGGGAGGGGGTTGCCAGGTCCTTCTCCCAAGCCTACAGCTTCTGGTGTTCCCAGGCGGTCTCCCATCCAGGTATTAACCAGGCCCGACCCTGCTTAGCTTCCAAGATCTGACGGGATCGGATGCCACAGGGCTATGGCTGCAGGCCAGGAAAACATACACATTGTTTAATCAGTTAGCATTAA
This sequence comes from Pedetes capensis, assembly GCA_007922755.1. Classification (NCBI taxonomy): domain Eukaryota; kingdom Metazoa; phylum Chordata; class Mammalia; order Rodentia; family Pedetidae; genus Pedetes; species Pedetes capensis. The sequence goes on along the minus strand of VMDO01012694.1, from coordinate 60,851 downwards.
GTTCCCATATCTAAGCCACCTGTTAATAAACTAGAGCTTAATAAATAAGTAAAATGCATGATATATTGTTGTTGTTGTTGTTGTTAGGTGCCGTCGAGTCGGTATCCGACCCATAGCGACCCTCTGTACAACAGGGGATACACTATTGTCAGTGCTTCTCTGCTGTTCATCGGGTTTTCAATGGCAGATTGATTTTTGGGAGGGGGTTGCCAGGTCCTTCTCCCAAGCCTACAGCTTCTGGTTTTCCCGGGCGGTCTCCCATCCAGGTACTAACCAGGCCCGACCCTGCTTAGCTTCCGAGATCTGACGGTATCGGATGCCACAGGGCTATGGCTGCAGGCGCATGATATATTAGGTGGTAGTAAGTCCTACAGTAAAGCAAGAACGAGAGGAACAGCTTTGGTCAGATGGGTGTAGTAATTTATGCTGCAGTTGCAAATACTGTGGTCAAGGAAGGGGCCCCTAAGAAGCATTCCTGAAAGGTGAAGTAGGACACCCTGTGGTATCTAGGAAAGAGTGCCCTGGATAGAGGCTAAGCAAGGACCTAAGCCCAGCCACATGATGCCTCTTAGGTAAATGTACAGCAAGAAATACATTTTAGAGGAATTTCTGACTTACGTTCCTCAAGTAGATTCATGAGGTTCACTGAAAATAGAATAAGCAATACTGAAGAGAGAAGCAATCAGATTAGGGACGACTGCACAAGTGCCTAATTTAAAACAACAGCAGTAGCTGGTGAACAGCTATTGGAAGCCAAAGCCAAAACAAGGTTTAGAAAGTCTCTCAGAACTTGCCGGGCATGGTGGCACACGCCTGTAATCCCAGCGGCTCGGGAGGTGAAGGCAGGAGGATCGCAAGTTTGAGACCAGAGGCAGTCTGTGTAATTTAGTGAGACCCTGTCTCAAAAAGTAAAAAAATGGGCTGAGGGTGCAGCTCATTGGTCCAGCACTTGCAGAGCATGCAAGCGCGAGACCCTGGGTTCAATCCCCAGTACCACAAAAAAAAAAAAAAAAAGTCTCTCAGAACTTGAGTAGAAGGTTAAAAGGATGAAGTGTTGGCAGAACTTTTTAAAAGTTAGGAAAATTCAGTCAAAGCCTCCTCTAATTTTCAAATGTTAAGAATAAAAATGTTTTACAGATACACAAAGGCAAAAAAAAAAAGTTACTACAAGGGAACAAAAGTCAAGCTAATTTTAGATTTCTCTTTTGTGACGCCAAAGCCTAAATAAGGTCCCAGATTGTGTTGACCAGACCTTGGGTGAGAGAGATGATAAAAGCATCGAGCAGCCCTTCAGAGGTCACTTAGATACAGGCACTTTTTGTTGGTATTGGAAAAGTACATCTGAGTGTATGTGTGTAAATTCTTTTCACTGAAGTGTAAGTGTTGCTGGTCAAAAGGTCAGACCTAGAGGGCAAAGAGCAAAGAAGACAGTCATATGGCATAAGAGAGTAAACAAAGGAGGAAAATTAAATACAAGGTGAGGATGAGTAGGACCACGCTGGGAAGTTATGAAAACATACCACGTCACCATTCTCCTTCCGTAGCCAAACTCAAAGTATTAGGAGGGCTGGGGTGCAGCTCAGTTGATAGAGTGCTTGCCTCACATGTGCAAGACCCTGAGTTCTTTTCCCGGCACTGAAAAGAAATAACTGTACAGTGTTTCTCTGTTGGGCCTGCTCCTACAGCCATCCCTTGGACTAATTTCTGCAGTCCTCTTTGGAGCTCATGGATGGGCAATGACCTCCCCCCAAAAAATAAATAAATAAGTGCCCTATATCCTAAACCATCTCTGTGGTGGTTAATCTTAAGTGTCAGCTTGACCAGGCATATGTTATGGTTTGAATCTGAAATGTCCCCTAGAGGTCATATATTTGAACATTTGGTCCCCAGCCGGTGGTGCTGTTCTGGTAGGCTGTGGAACTTTGGGAGGTGGGCCTAGCTTTGCAGAAGCGAGGCAGCAGGGGACCCTCTGGAGGTTTTCTGCAGGCCCCCAGTTCTGATAAGCCCTGTGTTCCTGATGTGCATGGCATAAGGCCCACTGCCACAGGCCCAGCTCCCTGCCCTGGCATGGACTGGCATCCTCTCAACTGGGAGCTCCATAAACCATTCCGCCCATCAGTTTGTTTCTGTCAGGTTGTCTGCCATAGCAACATGTGAGCTGACTACCACAGCAAATTGGTACCCAAGAGGGGAGCCCTTGCTGTGCAGACATCTGACCATGTGGTTCCTAGGCTATTGGAACTCATTTACAGGAGAAGTTTGGAAGAGTTGGGAGGTGTGGGCAACAGTAGTCCTTGATGCTGTAAGCAGAACTTGAGGGGCGGTTCTGGTGGGAGTTTGGAAGACCAGAACACAGAGAGCAATGGGAACAATAAGGATGGGGGTGGAAGGGGGTCTTGGAGTTTCAGAGGAAAATGACGACTCTATTGGGTCTTGAACTAGAGGTCATTCATGTTACATTCTGGCCAAGAGTCTGTCTGTGGTCTGCCCTTATCCTAAAGATTTGAGTGAGGCTGAATTTAAAAGTAGTGGATTAATTAAATTGGCAGAGGAAATAACAAAGCAGCGTAATACTGAGTGTGTATGTTGGTTATTACTGGATGCTTTGGGCCTGGTTTATGTTGAAAAAAGGCAGAAAAAAGGATTTTAAAACGTGGAGTTTGAAGAGGAAAAAACCAAAGCTGCAAGTTGAAGGGCCCTATTGTCAGTCAGGGCCCCTTGGGTGAGGAGGTGATACTTGTTAAAGAGATGAACGCCATTAAAGGGTAGCCAGGAACTTTGTGCTGGGATAATAAAAATGCCCTGGGGTAAAGCTAGACTTAGCCAGACCCCTCCCATCTAAGCCTCCCAGCTTCTGCAAACCCACTTAAAAGACTTTTATTTAAAAAGAGAGAGCCAAAAAGGCCTACTTCTGGAAGGGTCCCCCAGGGGAAGTGATTTCCCAGCAGCTGCAGCTGTGGTCAAAAGGGGCACAGCCTCCACTCAAGCTGGCAGCAAACCCTGGCTTTGCCCCCTGGGTACTGGTTTTACAGGTAGACAGAATGCAAGAGTTAAGTGGTTATAGAGGCTGCCACCAAGGTTCCAGAGAATAGCCTGTGAGGCCTGGCAGTGGGTATCAGGGTCAGATTTCCTGCAGATAGTCGCTGAAGGGCTGGTGCCTGAAACTCTGAGGATGGCGCCTAAGCTCCAGTGGAGACCCCAAGGTGTTGGAGATGCTAGCAACATGAAGCCCCTGCTGGGGGAAGCCTATGGGCAATGGTGGAGCCAGCCCAAGAGGGTCGGGTGTGGGGCAAAGGCAAGGCCTTGGGAATAGAATTGCCCAAGCCGATTTAAGCCCAGGTGGTGCCAGATGCCAGTCATGGACCTATAGGGGTTGATTGTCCAGTGGATGTTTGGTCTTGCTTTGGTCTGATTTGTCCTTTCTGTGAGCTCATTGCTCTCTTTGGAATGGGAATACCTAACCCTATACCATGGTATATTGGAGTATGTAACCTGTTTTTGGTTTTGCAGGCATGCTTAGATTGCACAGTCTGCCATTATAATCACTCCCTCTGTGGTACTTGTCCAGCTACTACAGTTCAAAGCAACTCTGTTGCTGATAGCACATCTGTAATCCCAGCACTCAGGAGGCTGAGGCAGGAGGGGCATTTGTTTCAAGACCAGCCTGCTTAATGGGACTCTGTCTCAAGAGGGAAAAAAAAGAGAAACAAGCAACTCTCTATCTACTCCACCTCTGCAGCCAAATGTGGCAAGAGAAAAACACACAGCCATACTGACTGATCTCACTTCCAAACTGTGACCACAGATCCCGAGGGGGCCCTAGATACTATCTAGCAACACTTCCGTATTCCTCCGGTCTATTGACTCTCCCACTCTCAAGACAGCTACAGTAGTTCATACTCTCGCCCCATTCCTTATTCTCAGTTTCTTTCACTAACGAAATAAAAGGCAATTGAAGAGGATTTTCTCCTTCTCCCACCACTACCTTCCTGCTCACTCCCTGGAGGGGATTATCTGTGTCCCTGTTGCATCAAACCTTCCACCTGGTGCTGGATCCCTTTCTCTTGCCTACCTATGTAAGCACTTCCCAGTACTTTACTTTCAAGCAGTAAAGACCTGTCCTGGTGCTGCATTCAAGAACTTGTGGTTTGTTTGTTTGTTTACATGTATGATATATTCTCAAATCGAGTCCATATCTGAATCTAATTTGCATGCAGGTTTTGGTATTTCCTTAAACAGAAAGAAATTAGTTCACAATTCTAATCCATTCCTGTCCTTCAACCGCTCCTTGTCCATAGGGCAGCTGAATAGATGTGATAGTAAAGTGATGGAGTAAATTACAATAATGGATAAGTTATAATAATGATAATCATAATAAAATGACAAGTTATCATATTGTGTTGTTTTTACATTTACAGTGGTTTTCTATAATCTCCCCCAAAACCAACTCGTGAGTACCGATCTGATCCACACACAATTCTAATCTGCATCTGATAGCCCTTTACTGTTGAAAGGGTACGGATTAGATTCCAGAACACACAGGATACACATGCATACACCACAGGGTCATCGTGACACTCACACTTTCTAGCACTGACAGTGAAGGAAAGAGGGAAATAGAACAGCAGTTGAATTTTAAAAAGAACTTAGTGCCAAGAATGTGAGTGGCACAGTTGTGTTTAAATTAGCCATTCAGTGCAGCGCCGGCACCAATAAATACACGTTGTTTCTTATGGGAGAAAAGTGCTCATTATCCAAACTGATTGGCACTCGACCAGCCTTCCAGAATAGGTTGAGTGCCAAAGTACCACTGAATATTTTTGAGAACAGGGTCTTCCTTGGTAGCTTGGCTGGCTTGAAACTAGGGATCTTCCTGCCTCCCGAGTACAAATGAGTCACTTTTAAAAGACCAGCAAATAAGAGAGTGCAAGCCCTGTGATACTTCAGTCCCGTTCATTCTGACCTGTTGCTTTCTCATCTGTGGTTACCAACAATAATGCAGCAGTGCAGATTTTTTTGTCTCTCGCTGCTGGGACCTTGAGGGCAGAGCCGACATCTTACTCTTCTTTTTATCCCCAGAGCTTGTTGCGTAGTAATTGCTTTCAGAGTGTTTGTTGGACTTGCTGAAGTTCCCCTAGGACCCGTCGTCCTGAAACAATTTCATCTCTCACTGTCTCTTCTTTGGTGGTGCTGCTTCCAGGAAGGTAAGATAGAGGCATCCTGATGGGGACAGTGGCTTCTGTCTTGCACCCTCTGGCTGGCTGCTGTCCTCTAGACACCTGCTCTCTCTGTCTGTTGTTTTTCTTTTTTCTTTTTGTGCTGGGGACTTACCACGTCTCAGGCTGGCCTCAGGCTCCTGGGTTCTAGCATTCCTCTTGCCTCAGCCTCCCAAACACACGAGCATCTGTCACCTCTGGCCTTTTTGCTGTTCCAGTGTCAGGTGGCTGATGAGATCCCTAAACCATCTGAACTAGTTCAGAGTCAGGAATGAAGGACAGGCAGGACTGAGGAGGGGCGGCAATGGGCTGGGCTCAGCCTTCTCCTTGACCAACCCTGCTGTCTGGAATCTATTACTGTTGTTGTTGTTGTTGTTGTTGTTGTTGTTAGATGTCATCGAGTCATATCCAACTCATAGCGACCCTCAGAGGGTTTTCAATGGCTGTTTCAGGATTGCCTTGGGAGTGGATTGCCACATCCTTCTCCTACTTTTGCGGTGCTGGGAATCGAACTCAGGACCTCAGAGACTGCAGAGCAGTGCTCTAACAACTGAACTAAATCCCAGCCCCGGAATCTATTACTAGAGATGGTAAAATACAAGTCTTTGTGTTACAGTCTGGAATCAGGTTGCATGGATCTATATCTTACCTGTGCCTTTAGCTGTGTGACCTTGGGAAAGGTAGCTGACTTCTCTGTGCCTCTGTTCCTCTCTAAAATGTGAATAGTAATGGTACCTAGCTCATAAGGCTCAGATGAGTCAATTTAAATAATTTATAGAATGATAGTTGGCACATCATGATAAGCTGGATAACACTAGAAAGTGTTAGCTTTTGTTTTTGCTAGTGTTATTTCCAGGGTTATAAAAAGTAAGTGAGCTGCCATTTGTATGCTTCAGCAGTTTCAGTACTTAGCAACTTGCTGTTTAAATCTCCTCTATTTTATTTTTTAACTTTTTTATTAGTAATTTTAAATATCCAACTTAATGGGTCTCATTATTACACTTCCATGTATGCATTTCATTGTGCATTGTTCACACGAACTTCCCCCTTACCCTCTCTTGACCCTCCTCCCGACCCCCTCTCTCCACATCAGTTCCTCAATTTATGTAAACAGCACTACCCAAATTGTGGGCTGGGGTTTAGCTCAGTTGATAGAGTGCTGATCTGCACTCTCTGAGGACCCAGGTTTGATCCCCAGCACCGCACAAAGGGGAGAAGGACATCCAGTTCTGAAGCAATCCTGAAACAATCAGCCATTGAAAACTCTATGAAGGTCACTGTACCCGACTGGATGGCACCTAACAACAACCCAAATCGAAGCAATAAAAGTAGAATTTGTTTCTCGTTAGCTCCAAAATCTCCATCATAATATATACAATTAGGATTAATTGTGCTTTAACGTTTGTGGAAATTATGAAAACAATATAATAATAAACAACTTAGCCTGAGATTGGCTCATACATACTACAACGTAATTATAACTTCTAGCTCATTGTCCAACAATAACTTAAACGAAGCACCAGATAAGAACATAACATTGTCCATAGCAGGTCTGAACACAATCTGTTGTGTGTGTTTTACCTTACTGAAGAAGGTAAAAGTTGTGTGGCTGAAGTAAGGTTGAAATTCTAGTCTCTGGAAAGAACACATCGTCTCTTGATTTTCCCTCTCCTTCAAACTTGGGGTTTAGTTACAGTTCCCAGAATGGAAAGTTTCTACATCACTAAATTAGTGATAGAGTGAATACATTGCATGATGTTTAAGGCAAACAGTAAGGGATAGCACTTTCTTTTCACTTCTGATGGCACATGAGAGACCATCATAATTTCACATCTTAGGGAAAATGATGAATTAGCCTCCATGTTAAGCTGAAGTTCAGCATACTTCAAGATCGTATAAAGTAAGTCAGGGCCACATGAGGAAATCTGTTAGGAGATAGAGTTGTGTATGACAGAAGAAGCAGTGGTGAAGGCTAGGAACTCTGCACTCTTAGCAACAGCCACTTGTTACATGATCTTGGGTAAATTACTTGCCTGAACATCCCTAACATAATTTACGTGTTTCACATGGACCGTTATCAGTATGGAAGACAGAGTAAATGAAAGTACATTTTAGAATGACATCCTCAAATTAAGTTATTAATTTACCACATTTGTACAGTAAACTGTGATTGATTATTGACATTCTTAATGAACTCCTTATGGACCAAGACTGAACTACTTAATCTTCCTTCTATTTCCACCGTCTAGTACTGACCCAACATGCATGTGTTTTGTTAAATCAAAGTTGCCTTGTTTATAATTTGTTGGAAGGTTGTTGTTAGATGCTGTTGAGTCAGGTCCAATTCAAAGCAACCCTATGCACAGCAGAATGAAACACTCCACAATTTTGTGCCAGGCACACGATCTTATTTATGCTTAAGTCCATTGTTGTAGATACTTGTGTCCATCCATCTAGTGGAGGGTTTTCCTTTTATTTGTTGACCCGCCACTCCCAAACATGATGTCCTTCTCCAGGGATTGGTCCCTCCTGACAACATGCCCAAAATATGTAAGACACAATCTAGCCATCCTTGCTTCCAAGGAGCACTCTGGTTGCACTTCTTCTCAGACAGATCTGTTGGTTCTTTTGGCAGTCCATGGTATATTTAATATTTGTCTCCAGCACCATAACTCAAAAACATCAATTCTTCTCCTGTCTTCCTTATTCAGTGTCCAGCTTTCACAACTATATGATGTGACTGAAAATACCATGGCATGAGTCAGGCACACCTTCATCTTCAATACGACATCTTTATTTTTCAATATTTTAAAGAGATCTTTAGCCACAGCTTTTCCCAATGCAATGCATCTTTTGATTTCTTCACTTGGATAACCTTAATCATTTCTCCCTTTATCATGAAGTTGCATACTGACTCAGTTGTAAGGATTTTTGTTTTGTTGATGTTGAGTCGCAATCCATACTGAAGGCTGTGTTCTTTGATCTTCATCAATATGTTTCAAATCCTCTTTAACTTTCACCAAGCAGAGTTGTGTCATCTGCATAACACAGGTTGTTAATGAGTCTTCCTCCAATCCTGATGCTGCATTCTTCTTCATAAAGTCCAGCTTCTCAGATTATTTGCTCAGCATAGAGATTGAAGAGGAAGGGCAAATGGATACAGCCCTGACACACACCTTTCTTAATCTTAAACAAGGCAGTGTTTCCTTGTTCTCTTCAAACGACTGCCTCCTGGTCCGTGTATAGATTCCTCATGAGTGCACTTAAGTGCTCTGGTATTCCCATTCTTTGCAATGTTATCCATAATTTATGGTGATCCACACAGTCAAATGCCTTTGTATAGCCTTCAAAGAAGTTATAAGATTTTACCAAAATATTTGACATCAGCCATAGACACAGTTAAAGTAAAGGCCTGATAATGAGATTTGCCAGGAACTTGGTTTCACTAGAAAATGTAGTTGTCAGTACCAAGAATTGATAATGCTCTGCCCATCTATTTCTAATTACTAGTAAAGTCATACTGTTGGTTACATAAAATAGATGTAGTCTTAAAAATATTCAGGGGGTATATATTGGTTCACTGTTAATTAGACTTTTAAAAATCTGCTTTCCTTTAAGTAACTTGATAGTCCATAGTGTTCCTGAGTGTAGCTTATTGTGGGTCTGAAAAATTAGATCCACGACAAACACATTAAGTAGTTTTTAAAAATTAGTTTGCCTAATGGATGAGGAGGAGGATATTTTAGCTCCATCCCAAATACCAGGCACCATACTTTCTTAGTTTTAGTCTGTTGTATAAATACAGTATGTCATTTTGCACCCTTCTGTGCACAGGTTCAGAACAGTGCTTTATGAGCCATTAAAGTACAGTAAGAGAAGGTGAAGGCTGAATAATTATGCTAGAACAGAAGCAAATTGGGACTTCTGAGGCAACTACCAAGTATAGCACCCAAGTTTTAATATGTGTTTGGCTACATACTCAAAAGAAGAAAATGGGAAAACTTTACAGAAATTTGCAAAACTTAACATACTACTAACTGAAAAGTCCTGGCAAATCTTTCTTTTCTTTTTTTTTTTTTTACAGTACTGGAAGTTGAACCCAGGGCCTCTCTGCATGCTCTGCGAGTGCTGGACCACTGACCTGTACCCTCAACCCATTTTTTAACTTTTTTTTTTTTTTTTTTGGAGACAGGATCTTGCTAATAAATTACACAGACTGCCTCTGGTCTCGAACTTGCAATCCCCCATGCCTCCGCCTCCTGAGCTGCTGGGATTACAGGCGTGCGCCACCATGCCCGGCTGGCAAATCTTACATGATCAGAAGTGTGTAATATTTATTATTATTTTTTTTGTGTGTGGTACTTGGAGGCTGAACCCAGGGCATTGTGCTAGTTTGTAAACAGTCTGCCACTGAGCTGTACTCGTAGCCCATTTTTATTTTTTATCTTGAGACAGGGCCTTGCTACGTTACACAGGCTGCCACTGGCCTCAAACCTACGATCCTCCTGCCTCTGCCTCCCAGGCTGCTATTGGGATTACAGGTGTGAGCCACAGTGTCTGGCACAGTATTTACTTTTAAAAATTAAGGCCTTTAATACCAGAAGTTATCAATCATGTATAAATAATATTACAATGAAAATGGTTTTTGTTATATAGATTTTTTTCCCCCTGAAGCATAGTCAGTGATATACTTGTTTTCAGTAATTATCTCTGGTAATGAAAACACTGGACATTTTCTTAGAAGCAATAATAATGGGATAGGATCCATGTGGTACCATCTGTCTTACAGTGTAAAGCAGCTTAACAGTCATAGCCCTGGATATTTATGATTTTGTCTCACACAGGTGCTAGAATCTCTCTGTTCATTCGGTGAATTTTATTGACTCTCCGTTATGACTAGCCTTATGCTAAGGCACTGTAAATAGCATTTTAACATGTCTTACTATTAAATAGCCTTTGCCATAAGATTATCTTGGACTCAATCCAATAATACCAAAAAGATTTCATCAAGTAATTTTTAATAGTGTGAACACCAAAGACAGTTTTATAGGAGACAGCAGTGTAGTAGTTAGCCCATGATCTCCATTATTCACAATTTATTTGAGACTTTTTAGCTTACTAATTAAAATACCTTCTGTTCTCTAAGCACCTCTTTTGGGGAAGCAAGTCAAGCACGTACTTTAATACACTCAACATCTAATGTAACACTAGTTCTAGATTTTGGAGGGAAATAATCAGAGTTGACACTTATTCAGATTATTTAATACTACCTTTTACAACAGTTTTTTTACAGAACTCAGGCCCAAGCCCTGAGTGCTTTAAGTTCCAGACTAGGGAGGTACTATTTGTCATTGTTGCTTTCCACTGGAAGCATACAATTTCATTAAATTGATAAAGCAAATCACCGGCTAAAGAGAACTTTAATGAAAGATCTCTGTCATAAGAATGACATGACTGTAATGAAGGACAGTCAGTTCATTGTGTACACCACGCTTTAAAATAACAGAAACTTGGAGGCCAATTTTTTGCATTGAGGCAAAATTGAGCCCCAAAGTAATTGTTCTTATTTGTGAATTTATTGTCTTTCCACACATTTTTCCATTACTTGTTTCCTCCCCCCTTATATTAATACCTTAGAATGCTTTTCCAAGCCTTCTAGACATCAGTGGCACTGGTTGGTATCAGAGGCAGCAAAATGTACGGTAGTAGTGGCCCTTCCCTGGCCCTCTGCTGTATCCTCTCCCCTCTCTGTGGACTACAGGAAGTGCTGGGTTCTGGGACCTAGCACAGCATGACATGATCTCTAGCCCTCTGCTCACATCCCTCACAAACAGGCATCCTACAAACACTGTCATACTTAACGAGGCCTGGTGCTTGCATCTGTACTAATGAAGAATATAAATAATTCTTGTAGGAGTCTTAAAGGAGAGTCAAATTAACTCTGCCATTGTTTGCTCTTCAATTTAGTGAGTCACCACCGTTGGTAATTTGACATCAACTCCCAAAGACTCTTTAAAAATTCTGAAAATTTCACAGATAACCAGAGCTAATCTGCTTATTTACACATGCACCTTTTTCCTAATATATAGAGCAGAAATATTAGGGAAGAATCATTCTGTCAATAAGTACATTCATTTGCCGCCCCTCCCCCCCACCCCACTCTGCCACTGAGCTCTGTCCCATATGCTTGGTGTTTCGTTTTGTTTTGTTTTTGGCTCAACCTGGCCTTGAACTCTTGATCCTCCTGCCTCTGCCTCCAGGGTGCTGGGACTACAGGTTTATGCTGGACTTGCACTTAGTCCTTCTAACACTTAACGTTTACTATGGGTCAGCGCCTGCAGCTGTACCGTTCTCATCCCGTCCTGTCCCATCTCTGAAGCTAAGCAGGGTCAGGCCCAGTTAGTTCTTGGATGGGAGACCACCTGGGAATACTAGGTGCTGTAGGCTTGGGAGAAGGACCTGGCAACCTACTCCCAAAAAGCAATCCGCCATTGAAAACCCTACGAATGGCAGAGAAGCACTAAGAGCAGTGTTTCACCTGTTGTACGTGGTGTCACTATGACGGACCTTGACTTGAAGGCACCTAACAACATGAGTCAGGTGCTCTTCTCAGTGCTTTATACATTAATCCATTTAACCCTCACAACAGCCCTCTGAGGTCTACTCTGTTTATAATCCCATCATATACATAAAAGGAAATCAGAGGGCAGAGAGGTTAAATGTCTTCCTCCAAGTTGAACTAGTAAATAGTGAAACGAGAATTTGAAACAAGGTGCTATGGCTCCAGGATTCTGAATTAGAATCAATTTTTTTTAGCAGATTAAGTACTTAAAATATTACCAAACATGTATGAAGACCCCAAAGTTAAACAGCCAAGACTGTTGTCTTTTCTACGTGGCTTCAGACCCACAAAAAATTGGGTTCAGGTTCAGATGGGGGTTCACCATGTTAAATTTAGAGTTTGGATTCAGCTTGAGTTTAACATTTTAGTCCTATAAATAGATGTTGGTGTTAGGTGCCATCAAATCGGGCCCAACTCAGCGACCCTCATAGGGTTTTCAGTGGCTGTTTTGGGAATGCTTCAAGAGTGGATTGCTAAGTCCTTCTCCTGTTTTTCTGGTGCTAGAGATCAAACAGAGAGCGCAGAGCAGCACCCTGTCAACTGAGCTAAACCCTAGCCCCCATGTACAGATGTTGTTGTTGTTAGATACTGTCCAGTCAGGTCCAAATCACAGCAACCCTATGTGCAACAGAACAAAACACTCCCCAACACAGTGCCATAACTGGCACCATTGTCAGTGCTTCTCTGCTATTCATAGGGTTTTCAATGGCAGATTGTTTTGGGAGTGGGCTGCCAGGTCCTTCTCCCCAGCCTACAGCACCTGGTATTCCCAGGATGGTCTCCCATCCAAGGGCTAACCAGACTGATCCTGCTTAGCTTCCAAGATCAGGCCGGATTGGATGCCAGGGTACTATGGCTACAGACATGTGTAGAAAGCTTTATAAAATTTTTTCAATGTTATTTTTCAGTTTTTAAATAACTAATGATACAAAAAAATAAAAATAAAATAGCTTGGATTCAGGTTCAGGTTTAGGAAAAACCTTTTAAATGCTTGAACTGGAATGGGTTCTGGGTTTAGGTTCAGACTTAAACACAAACTCAAACCCTCTAAACTGTGACGTAGTGAACCCACACCCAAACCTGAATCCAGTTTTTTGTGGGTTTGGAGCCTAGCTTATTTGTAACACTTGTATAAATTTTGTTACATGATCAACTCAAATATAATAGAAGAAAAGCCCTTCCTTGTGTTCTAAACTGGAAGAGAGGAACATTGTGGGTCTTCCAGTGTGACCCTGAAGGGAACAGATCCTTAGACTCTACTGACCAAATGCTATCCTTAGTACAAGTGTTTGAGGTAGGTGGTTGACATGGGGATGTTGTGGTGACTCCTCTGTTGTTCTGTGGTTTGAGAGACTGTTTTGCAGTGGCTTCTGGATGGCTTGCTGTTTTCCTTTGGTGTGTTCAGAAGGGTCGGTGAAGAATCAAACTGTGAGCTAAATTTCAAATGAAAATGGCTGATTCTCACAACACCCAAGGGATCGAGTGGTCACGGGCAGTAGGGAGACATGCCTCTGTCAGTGGCTCTGCCCGAATGTTCCGTCATTCCTCCGTCGCGCAGCGCCGCCTTGGTGTGATAAATTCTCTGCACACCTGGCCCCCGTGTCATTTTATGTAATGCAGTTTCCACCCCTGGTGTTCTTGAGCCAGTCTGCTAGGCATTACTGCACTCTGATACTTGGACCAGGCTCTGGGAGTCAAAGTGGTCTCTCCTCAGTTCAGATAAAAAGCCAGCTTCTGGGACTGCGCTTGGATAAGATGTCCTCGCTTATCCATTTTCCCCAAGTGTGTGTTCTTCAACTTTTGACATCTGCTGCTATTGAGACAACAAAATCAATAAAGACATCCCATGCAGATTAGCAGGGATCTGGCTAACATCCAGTCGCATCTAGTTCAGCAGTTTGTTTTGTTTGTCTTTCGTGGATGCATGTTCTTGGCTGTGATTTCATTTTGCATATTTATAATATTTTCTGTTAGATTTGTGTCTGGTTTGTAAAATGGAGTTAAACAGATCAGTGTTAATGGCCTTCTACTAAAGCAAGTTTGAAAAGCTCTGTGGGCTTTGTAGGGAGGTTGTTGCTTAAGAGATGCTACATGAAATAAATTTTGATAGTAGTTAAATAATGTTTTAAAAGTAATGACTTAGCCGGGGGTGGTGATGAACAACTGTAATCCCAGCGACTCAGAGGCAGAGACAAGAGGATCATGAGTTTAAGTCCAGAAGCAGCCTATGTAACTTAGCGAGACCCTAACTCAAAATAAAAAATATAAAAAATGGGCTGGGCATGCAGTCTAGGGGCAGAGCGCTTGCAAAGCACACACAAGGCCGTGGGTTCAGCACCCCTGTACTGCCAAAAATTGTCACAAGAAAGAATGAAAACCAAGTTAGAGAAACACTGCTAGTAATTTCACAAATCTTACTATGAAAGGATAGCAATTGAGCATGCATAACCGGCAGCAATAAATCATTATTGTAGAGGAGTTTCACAACTGAAACAATTCAGTGAAAGGTTCATTCTATGCTTTTGTTTGTTCACAGTTATCATTACATGTCCACTTAGAATAGGCATCATGTACATTGTCTGCAGAGCCTTGGCAGGACTTCGAGGCAGAAGGACTAGATAAGGCACACTGACCTTGACTTAAACTCATGTCTTCCACAGGCAGCCTGCCCAGTATCTGAAGATTGAGCCTTCCAGACACGTTTTCTAATAATAGATCTAGGAAGCCCAAGAGGAGCAGAAACATTTGGAGGGTTTTTCTTTGTTTTAGAGACAGGACTGGCTGTGTAGCCTAAGCTGGCTGTGAACTCAAGTCAATCCTCCTGCCTCAGCCTCCCAAGGGCTGGAATTACAGGCGTGCGCCGTCACTCCTGGCTTGGAGGGCATCTCTTTCTCTGACTAGGTTTCCCTGGAAGGGCTTACCTTCTCTTGAATCTATTCAGTAAAACATCACACCAAGGAGAAACATCTGATTTAGTCACTTTGTAATATAAATTCTAAAAATTTTTTCAGAAATGTGTTGCTGTTTATATATTGAGGTGACTGACTGACATATGTATTTGGAATTGTTTTTTTTCCTGCTATTGATGAGGTATTACTTTTTTATATCTTCTTTTCCTTATGACTAAAAGCACATGTGTTTACAAGGCAGGTAGTTAGGATTAAAAATGCTGGTTGTCCGAAACTAGAACCCTGTGGATTCAGATAAAGACACTTGTAATCTCATACTAATCCTTGTTATACATAATACAAGGTGTTTCTTATCTTTTGATCTTATTTATGTAGTTTTATGGCTGCAACAATGGACTCAAACATAAAAAGGTTGTTTGTATGGCACAGTGTCGGGGAGTGTTTCATTCTGTTGTTCATAGGGTCGCTATGAGTCAGACCCAACTTGACAAAATGTAACCAAAAAAATGTAATTTCCTTCTAGTATATGTAATTATTTTAGACACAGTGGAGTTTTTAGATACACAAAATTTACTTTTATATATTATCAGTCTTTTTCATTAATTTTAAATACTACCTTTATCATGTACCAAGTTTTAATATATACAGGGATTTTTGCAGGATATTCTTGCAACCACCCATATTGTTATAGTGGTTTTTTATTGTTGGGTTTGGCAGTGCTGGGGATCAAACCCAGGGCCTTGTGCATGCTGTTGTTGTTGTTGTTAGGTGCTGTCGAGTTGGTATCCAACTCATAGCGACCCTCTGTACAACAGGGGAAACACTATTGTCAGTGCTTCTCTGCTCTTCATAGGGTTTTCAATGCCAGATTGATTTTTGGGAGGAGGTTGCCAGGTCCTTCTCCCAAGCCTACAGCTTCTGGTGTTCCCAGGCGGTCTCCCATCCAGGTACTAACCAGGCCCGACTCTGCTTAGCTTCTGAGATCTGACGGGATCGGATGCCACAGGGCTACAGCTGCAGGCCTGTGCATGCTAGGCGAGTCTTTTACCTGGTTAGTCCTCCCATCTGAGGACTAACCAGGCCCAACCCTGCTTAGCTTCTGAGATCTGATGAGATTGGATGCAAGGGTGGTATAGCTGTAGATACTTCTTATATTATAGACTGCATTTTTAATCCTGACTAGGTGCCTTGTAAACACATATGCTTTTAGTCACAAGGAAAAGAAGATATAAAAAAGTAATACCTCATCAATAGCAGGAAAAAAAAAATTCTTTTTTTTTTTTTCCTCGCTTTTCTTTTTGGTACTGGGGATCGAACCCTGGGCTTCATACCTACTAGGCAAGCGCTCTACCACTGAGCTAAATCTCCAGCCAAAATAATAATAATAATAATAATAATAATAATAATAATAATATAATAATAATTCTTTATATCCCCAGCTTTATTGAATATTTTGCTATCTAGTTAGGAAAGTACCTTGTTCATTGTCAAATATTTCTTATTGCTTAATTTTACTCCCAGGTACATCTTATTGAAAACAGTTGACTTGTCCATTTATGCTTCTTACGGTAATGTATAAAGAATGTACTTTTTCCAGATATGGGAGAAACTGCTAGGGATCTGGAGCCAAAGTCAAGACTTGATTAAACTGGGCATGGTGGTTCACATCTCTCATCCCAGCACTCAGGAAGCTGAGGCACGAGGATCACGAGTTCAGGGCTAGCCTGGGCTACATAATGAATTCCATGCCTGAGCTACATAGTGTAGCCTGAGCTACATAGTGAAATCTTGTCTCAAAAGAATAAATAAATAAAGGCTAAGTGTGATGGCTCATGCCTGTAATCCCAGTGACTGAGAAGGGGAAGACAGGAGGATTGCAGGTTTGAGGCCAGAGGCAGCCTGTGTAATTTAGCGAGACCCTGTCTCAAGACAAGATTAAAAGGATAAAAAGCAGGCTAGGGATGCAGCCTAGGGGTAGAGCACTTGCAAAAGTGTGTGTGAGGACCTGCAATCAACCCCTAAGTACCAAATGAAACAAAACAAAACAAAACACCAGAAAAGAGCTGAGCAAGACGGCACACACCTGTAATCCCAGCACACAGGAGGCTGAGGTGGGAGGATCTGGCATTCCATGTGAGACTGGCTACATATTGAGACCCAGCATGCATGAATAAGTAAAGTAAATAAACAAATAAAACTACTTAGAAAAATTCAAGACAGATTACCTAGCTTCTAACTAGGGAGAAACCTAATAGGTTTGTAACACTACTGAAGCGTTAACTAAGTTTGTTTAACTAGTGGTTAATTCATTTGCCACCTAGGTTTCACCCTCTCCAGTCCACCTTTGTAATCTCTTTCACAGCCATTCCCTGCAATTTCATGTCCTGTCACCTACGTAAGTCCCTTTTTCCTTTCTACTTTCTAGCATTTCTTTTTGTTCTCCCTCCCTTGTCCCACTCAATCTTCCATTGGGGAAATCTCATTTGTTCCCAAGGGCCCAGGTCAGATACCTTTTCTGGGAAGTACTTTTTCATACTGAGAATAGGAAGATTGTTCCTACCTCCCTCTGTGTTCCTCTGTGCCTTGTATTATTTATTTCTGTACATTATCATTTTCAAGCTTTAGGCTGAATCAAGATATATAACATCCGTAAATGTTGTTGGAAAAGAATAGAATATCCCTGCCTTCAGACAGCTCACCAGAAAATGAAAGTAAAAGCTTAGAAGACACATACAAAAGCAGACATTGTGTGTGTGTGTGTGTGTGTGTGTGTGTGTGTGTGTGTGAGTGAATCACTAGTAGAGTTTTTATATAAATTTTCTTGTCGACCTGACCAAGTTTAGATTACATTGCTTGAGCTCTAGGCCTTAAATAATGTGTTCAGCTCAAATTAAGACATTCATTTTGACACAGCAAGGCATTCCAGATGAGAAGTGGTACAAGCAAAGTCGTGGACAGGACCCAATGGGCTGTTATCATTGTTACCAGAGTTTAGACATTCATGAGTTGTATTGTAAATGGATGGATATTCTGAAACGGTTTTGGTTTTTTCCCTTAGTACTGGATGAACGAATACACCTCCTCCATTGGAATTGGAGTTTTTCATTCAGGAATTGAAGTATATGGCAGAGGTATGTGTGCACACAGGTGAAGTATACTTTCTGATCATTCTGTCCTTTAATGGAATTGCAAAATCATAATTATAGGTCTTTTTTTCTTTTTCCTTTTTTATTTTTTAACCACTTCCATATGTTATTGAAGAAAGCAGAAAAAAGCCTCCCAGATTTGTTTATATTGCATTTTGGAGAAATGCTCAAAGTAGGCTGCATTTGGGGAGAAAGTACTCAAAATACAAGAGTGTAAATTCATTTCTTTATCTTTTATTCTAAATACTATGTCTTTACATTTTTTTCTTCTTGAGATTGTTATACCATGCTTGTTTTCTTTGCTCTGGTGTGTATAGGAGTTCCTAACAGATTTTCACTTAGAAAAATAGCATGATAGGAATAGTCATTTTGGATGGAAAGGGTTGGTGCTAGAGAGCATCAGACTTGCTGATTTCCTGGGGGAATTTCAGTAATTAGTTGGCTCCATAGACCTACAAGTGTGTATCTTTGAACTCTAGAAACATCGCTGTGCGAGCCCAGCCTTGGGTTACCTCTCACATTCTGCTCAAGAACAATGGCCTTTGCCATTGAGGCATGCCTTTCATTCTTGGTACCCTCATGGCCACTCAGACCAAGCAGCTGCGCTGTCTTCTGTCTTTGCTCTAGTTCCCACACTTGGTGCAGTGATCTACTCCTGACCAGCTGGTAACTAGTAACTGTCTGCCTAAGACAGCACATTGCCCACGTCATCGGGGTTGCGATGATGTATCAGTTTGAACCACAGACTTATCCTGTTACAGAAATACGTTTATTTGCATGAGCTAGCTAGTCTTTGTAACCCCTTAGAATGTATTACTGTAGTTTACTCAGGGTTACCCCTGAAGATTACATACCAACAATTAGCTAATTTAAAGAAAAGACCCATGAGCCAGGTGCAGTGGCATACGCCTGTAATCCCAGCAACTTGGGAGGCTGAGGCAGGAGGATCATGAGTTTGAGGCCATCCTGGGGTACATAGCAAAACCATGTCTCAAAAAAATAATAATAAAGTTTATATTTCAGAATTGAATTTTGAACACCTCATCTACATCTTTTTTCTAAGAAGTCCAAATCAAAAGTAAACTTAAGCTGGGTGCTTTGGCACACGCCTGTTATCCCAGCACCTTGGGAGGCTGAGGCAGGAGGATCACAAGTTCGAGTCCAGAGGCAATCTGCATAACTTAGCAAGACCCTGTTTCAAGATGCAAAGTAAAAATTGGGTTGGAGTGCTGCTCAGTGGTATAGCACTTACCAAAACATACATGAGGCCCTGAGTTCAACTTCCTGTTGTGCAGAAGAAAAAAAAGGGAATCTCAGCGTCTGCCTTGTTCTTTCTTGTGGTTTGTTCTAAGACCTTTTAAGATTATGCTTAATAAATCTTAAGTGATGAGGTTAATTTAGACATTTTTTGGAATTATTTTTATCTACTAAGACTTATCCACTTAAAAATAGCTAAGTGAGGCATCAGAATTTTGGCGAGACATTTTCCTTCCTTCCTGATTTGAAATGGTTCTCCCATTTTCTTCTGGGGGAGTTGTATCTGAGCTGAACATGCACGCCCTAGGAGCGCGTACCGACGGTCCCTCCTAGCTAAGAGAGGCGGGGGGCACAGTGATGTAGACATTAACTTTGGCAGTTTACTGTTTTTCGTTTTTTTCCAGTATTGGGGGTTGAATCCAGGGCTTTGCGCATGCTCAGCAAGTACTCTTCCAGGGAGCCATGCTCCCAGGCCCCATCCTTGTGTAGACAGGGTCTCTCCCTGAGGGCCACAGGCTGCCGCTGGCCTCAGACCTCAGCTCCTCCTGCTTTAACCCCCCAGGTCTCTGGTATTAGACATGCCAGGTCACACACAGCCTCAGTGTTTTGGGTTTGGCAATATTTCCCTTTGGACAAGTGCTCCCTGTTGTGTATCAGGCTGGCCCTGCATTCTGGATCATCCCGCCTCAGCCTCCCAAGTGCTGGGATTACAGGTGTTGGCCACCATGCCCAGTGCAGTGTTTCACTTACTCCAGCATTACCCAAGTCTCAGGGCGCAGTGGTAGAGTGCTTGCCTCACAGGATAAGGTCCTGGGCTCTGTCTCTAGCACTGAAGAAAAGGCAAGTCTTAATCCCAGGAACCGTGAAAACTCTGTGCTATTAGACGGTTCCTCCACTAAAGCACAGGTGGGAAAAGTGGCAAAGTCCTGCGGTGCCCGCCTAGTGGCTCTGCAGAGGACACCTGAGTGCTAGTCACTCCTCTGCCAATAGAAACAAAGTAAATGGTAAGTACAGCAGTCCGGGTTACCTTGGAGTGCCCGGCATTATTAAAGTTTGGATCTGTTGTGACAATCGTTCTGTACTAGGAACAGCTAAATGAAATGTGTGTGAAAACATTTTATAAACAGAAAAGTACTAAGATGGTATCATTATCCTCACTGTTTATTAAAGCTGATTCAGTAATCTGGTTAGATTTTATGTGATAAGTACTGAAAATTACGAGTTTTCTCTTTTCAGAATTTGCTTATGGTGGCCATCCTTACCCTTTTTCTGGAATATTTGAAATTTCCCCAGGAAATGCTTCTGAACTAGGAGAAACATTTAAATTTAAGTAAGTAGGGATGATAATTTTTACTACACTGTCTTTGGTGCCAAAGGTTGTTTTTTAGGCGCACAGTTAATTCTGTAGATTAAAATCTAAAAAGCTAAGGTGTTTTTAAACTTTTAGTTGCTGACACTTTTTTTGACACTTTTCAAATTAAATTTATTTCAATTATTATGCCAAATAGGAATCAGTGAAAGAAAGTGTCTGAAATAACCTTCTGTTGCTTTTATATGTTACTCCATCTACTTTTTAAATATTTTCATCGTCTTTTAGCTCAAGTTCTGTCTCAGAAACTTTTCTACCTAATGACCCTCCCCTCACGTGCAATCTCAGGCAAAAAGGGGGGAAGCTTTACTGTGATTTACTTGTCACTGTGAAAAATCTCCTCATTTTCTCAGTGAAAGGATTACACCTTATAAATTTGAAATAACTGAACAGATTAGCCTGGAAACTATTAAGACACAGGTCTGACCTGTAATGGTAAACCTAAGGTATGTGGACGGAAAGGATTGTTCCCTGGAGCCCTAGTGAGTCAGAAACAGCAGTGAAAACATCTAATGTTAATAATTATATTTCCATTTCTTAGTTAAATGTTACAAAGTGGTATTTAGAATCTTATCTTCAAGATGCTTTCAAGAAACTTTTGGTCCTAAAATATTTAACTTGCCAAGTGAAAGACAGATAATGAGGTAGAAGTTCACCGTAACGTTACTATCTACTAAGTTCATGACTCTCATAGCTTACACTGAATTGGAACATTTATACATAGGAGTACTGTAATGAATCCTTCGTCCATTCTTTAGGTTTCCCTTGGTGTAAAACTACTTGACAAAATGATTTTCTAATTATTTTCAGCTGTCTTTGACGCCTTATTCGTATCTGACTAAAAGTCTGGGTTTTATTGAATTAATGTCTGTTGCATTTTCCAAGGTAGTAATTTTGGGTGTTTTGTTGTTTGGTATTATTTTTTAATAACACTTTTTAAAATTTATTCAAGTTTCACAATTCATCTCCTTGCACCACAATGGCAGATAACTTAAAAGATTGTTTTTAAGTGAATATATGCCAGCACTTTGCTGGTGAGTGTAATGAAGCAGTGATGTTTTTAGCGTGGATCTGGTTCTCAAATGACATTGTATTGTTTCATAAAGCAAAGTAGAAGCTGAAATACTTGAAATTTTAAAAGCATCTCCTTTACCTTTAGTCTAACTACATTATCCCTGACTTGTTACATTAATCATAAATATTCCTAGAAATAAGCAAGTGTTTTAAATATGCTTTTTATAAATACCTGAACCTCACACAGCTATGTTCTTTTTCCTTTTTTTCTTCCTTTTTTTTTTTTTTTTCTTTAAGAGAAGCTGTTGTTTTAGGGAGCACTGACTTTCTAGAAGATGATATAGAAAAAATTGTAGAAGAACTGGGAAAAGAATATAAAGGCAATGCCTATCATTTGATGCATAAAAACTGCAATCACTTTTCTTCAGCTTTATCAGAGGTAAAGTTAATTTCCTGCTAAAGTTCTTCAGATAGATTTACCTAGTATACTTGCGGTTCCACTGTATTCGGTCGTGACTGGTTATTTTTCCTCGTGATTCATGTTGTGTAAACAGTCCTCTGTTTCTTTCTCCTATATGAACTCTTCATCGTTGACGAAGTTAGAGTCAGCGCAGGGCTAAATGGCAGCCCTGTTCCCTCCTCTGCAGTGGGTAGAGAATGAGTACAAATAATTGTCTCTAATGCATTTCATGGAATTCTTGTGTTAGTGTTCTGAGGATTTGACAGGGACCTGAGGAAAACACTGTAAGGAGGAAATCCTTTTAAGCCCACGGCATCAGTCCACGGTGGGCTCCTATTGGTCTGGAGCCTGTAGCACCACAGTGCTCATGGTGGGGACCATGTAGTGGAACAGAGCTGCTCACTTCCTGGCACCAACAAGCAAAAAGGGAGACTGGAAAGGAGCCGAGGTCCCAGTGTCCCCTTAGAGGGCACGCCCCCACGATCTGACTTCCTTCTCTAGTTTCCTCCTCCTAAAGGTTCCACTGCCCTGAATAGTGCCATACGCTGGCAACCAGCCCCTTAACACGTGAGCCTGTGGGGGCCATTTAAGATCCAACCCATAATAATCCTGAAACTTTCACTTTAAGACAATAAATACGTAAGAGACTACTTCTTAGCTACTAAGATTCCTCTTTTGCTAAATTTTAGTTGCCAGCCTGAGTTTTTTTTTTTACTGGCTCTTGTTAATAAGTTATTCATTTCTCCTATCTTAAAATTTTATTCTGCTAACCAATCACAGGCAATTATTTGCCTTCCCAAGTCTTGAATTCCAAACAGAAGACTAAAACTAGATCAAAATTAAAGGACCATGAAAAGAAGATGGAGGGCAGAAATAAAGAGGATTATAAAATAAGATCTATAGAATTAAATAGCACTTGAGATGGCCCACCAGCTTTGACTCTTAGCAGATAATTGCAATCAAGATAACACAGAAGCTGGAGGTATAAAGGAGAAAATGAGCTGCTAGGTAAGTGGCTTACTCTGCAGAAAGGCTTAGCTACCTGGCCTCCTGCACTTCCCCCATGGCTTCTACCACACAGTTCTCAAACAGGGCCATAGAGGTCTATTACTATCTGAGACAACGTGTGTTTCATGAATCAGCACTATCACCTAGGAATTTGTGGAATACGGATCATCACTGCCCTCCTACCTATATTACGGAATTAGAATCTTCACTTTAGCAAGAGCCTCAGGTGACTGATATGAAGATAAGTCTGGTGGGTGCCTCAGTACCACAGAGGTGACCTTGTCACACATGCTAGGCAAGCACTTCACTGACCTGCATCCCTAGCTCTTTTTTTTTTCCCCCCTTTCATTTTTTATTTCGAGACAGGGTCTCACTAAATTGCACAGGCTGCCCCTGACTTCAAACTCAGGTTCTTCCTGCCATAGCCTCCTAAGTCATTCCAGGGGTCTTTGAGCCAACATTTTATGCTACAGTTTTCTTGCTTTTTCTTATATGAGTGAAATGTTTCAAAAAAAAAAAAATAGAAAACAAAACTGAAATTCAGAAGTTAAATGACTTAGCCAAGGCTACCCAGCTGTTAGCTGGAGCCCCAAAACTAGCACTTTTCATGGTAAGACGTAGGAGCTGTTGTACTGAATGCCATATAATAGAGCCAAAGCAACTTAATATTAGATAAAGACACTTACACAGTTAACAACGTAGCTGAGGAGGTAGGCATCTGTCATATAACTAGGCGCAGATAGACAAAGTTGGAGCTAATGCGGGCATGGTGGCACACACCTGTAATCCCAGCGGCTGGGAAGGCAGAGGCGGAAGGATTGCAAGTTCGAGACCAGAGGCAATCTGCAGAATTTAGTGAGACCCTGTCTCAAAAAGTATAAAAAAATGGGCTGGGGGCACAGCTCAGTGGTCCAGCACTTGCAAAGCATGCAGGTGTGAGGCCCTGGGTTCAACCCCCAGTACCACAAAAAAAAAAAAAAAAAAAAATTGGAGCTAATTATAATTGATATGTGTACTATTACGTTAACATTGTCCCCAAAATCCTTGATCACCATTTACATCACAGTGCTGGCAGTTCAGATGCTTCTCTACAACACGGATTAGCCAGGCCACCAACTCCAGCCAGGCCACAAACTCCATTTGTTTTTGTACAACAGAACTTGGAGAGCGCACAGTCATAACCTTGGGCATGACCAGAGGCACCAAGGTGCTGGTGGAGCTTGGACTTGGTTAAGCCCAGCGCCATGTTGAAAGGGAGCAGCTAGCAATGTGTCAAGTTGGCATCAGAGCCAGTTCTGACTGTTGGAAATGAGGAGAGGCCTCAGGAGGCCTGAGGACATAGGAGGATGAGAAGGGGCCATTGGCCAGGGGCAGGGGACCCCACACCAGGGTTGACCACAGCCCTGCCTCTGCAGAGGTATCATGAGGCCAGGGCTATATCTGGGGACATTTCTTGGACCATAGGAGTGTCCTTGAAACAAGTGGGTCAGAGTCAGAAGGGATAGAACGGGCACCGGGAAATGGGGTGGTGGAGTGAAGGGAGGATCTGAAGGAAGAGTGGCTCTTGGCCTGCCCGGGGCTCCTGTCACTCATTGTGTCTGGTATTGACAGCAGCCTTTCTCCTGTGCTGTGCACAATGCTCTCACATGTATCTTGAAGCAGTTCAGGGATCCAGGACAGAGGTCACGTGGAGTTAGCCCGACTGCAAATGTGTAAAGTGCTTGACACAGCTCTTAAGAAAGGCAGGAGCGCAGCTGGCAGGAAGGAGCCTGGGCTCCTGAGCTAGGAGGCCTCTGGTGATCAGAAGCCAGAAGTAGCAGCCCAAAGGCCTTCTGAACCTCTGCCTCTGCCTCCGCCTCTGCCTCCTTCCCGGAGGTCCCAATACCCTTAGCCTCTCCAACCTGACAGAGCGCTCTCTCCTCCCTAGATTCTTTGTGGGAAGGAAATTCCTCGCTGGATCAATCGGCTGGCCTACTTCAGCTCCTGCATCCCCTTTCTACAGAGTTGCCTCCCAAAGGAGTGGCTCACTCCTGCAGCCCTGCAGTCTAGCGTGAGCCAGGAGCTCCAGGAAGAACTGGAGGAAGCAGAGGACGCCGCCGCGTCCGCTGCCATGGCCAGCGCTGCGGCAGGCTCCAGATCCGGGCGCCACACCAAATTGTGACTGCTCCAGGGCCACAGCTCGGAACTCCCCTGGCAGCTGAGGATCACTAGAGGAAGTAAACAGAGTAAGCGTCCTTCAGATATTTTGTATGCAAAGATGGCTCTCCCCCAAATCCCAGTTTTTCAGCTCAGGATTATATTTGTAATCAAAAACAAAAATCACTTGGCGCAGGAGGGAGAACTTTGTATGAAACTGCCCTCTGTTTTTTTACCCACTTGTAAATCTGGACTGACTTCTGTTTTATACAAGCTCTGTTGCGTTATGTTTACAGTATTTTCTATCACTGTTTACAAATCCTGCATGGACTTCTGCCACCACAAAAGAAGAAAAGCTCCATCTTCAAAACTTAGGCAGGTAACCTGTGTAACTTCCTGACAATTGCAAGAGCTACGGCACAACTCATAGGCACACAAAAAGGTCCTTACCCAGTTACCATCACTTGCTGGAGACCGGTTTTTAAGATTTGTATTTGTTTTCTTACCTGGCCTGATGGGAAGGGAGCTCACGCAGTCCCAGGGGCCTAAGGAACGGTGAGTTTCACCCCACACACCATCCACCAAGGCAGGGGCTGTTCTGTGTCTGCCTGGCTGCCACGCCTCCAGTTCTATAACTGCGATGTTTTCCATTGAAGACGTTCTTGTTGTGACTGACAGGTGTTTTTGCCCACGTGTTCAGGGAGGGGCTCATTTTCCTACATTGTCACTTCCCCACACAGGGTATTCAGTAAAGCAGGACTGTCCTCAGTGGTAGCCGTCCGAGTAGCAGTGAGTCGCATTCCACTGCTCTCAACTCTTCAGTCTGCCTTTTGTAGTAGACCTGGAGAACTGAAGTCTAAAGAAACCCACCCGAAAAGAGAATTCTTTGATGTCTCATACTTTTTATGTACCACATCAGAAGGAATACATCAGAATTTGTTAGTTTGTTACGGGAATAGTTGGGTCTCATAATACAAAACCTCGTCTCCTTGACCTCTTGTTGAAGTCATATTTGTGTATCTTAAAATCCGTCTCTTTATGTTCTTGCAAATGTCTCTTAACTAACATACTCTTAAGAATGAAGGCTCCATAGAGAAGTCCTCATTAGTAAAGAAGCTGTCTGCTTGAGTCTACTCTGGGTTTGACCCTCGGATATAAAAACCAAGTCTTTACATGTCACAGTCAATGTTCTGCCTTAAGAATGAATGTCCTATATAAAATATTGGATGCGGTATATAAATGATCCAAGGCAGTGACTTCTGCTCTCTCTCTCTCTCTAACGTTAGTTTTAAAGTCATTTACGTTTATTTAAACTTAAAACTAAAAATTAGATTGTTTGCTATTTCTCTGTATGAAGATACATATCTTTCAGTAAACCCCATTTTAATTTTTCCATAAGTGGATTCTGGTTGAGTTTACCAACTCAAGCAAACCCTGTTCATAGGGAAAATAGCCCTTGGGTTGGGAGTCTCGGCCCAAGGACAGTGAAGCCACTTTCTGTCTGGTTGTTTCTAGAGTGGAAGGCCTTACAGGTTACTCTCAGTTCTTCAGGGGCAGAACTGTTTTAAGAGACGTGATAGAAAAGGAAGGGATATATGATCTTGGTGAAATGTTGACTAGGTTCAGGTCTAAAAATAAGGCTGAGGACAAAGCACTAAGACTCCAACAGTGAGCGGTTGGTTCACTAAAAATGAGCCCCAGAATTAATGTAGTTGGCTCGGGACTTCCTAATAACGTGGGTCACTGTTCTTTTCTAATCTATCGAAATGTTCCTGTTTTAAACCTGGGCTATTGGTCCTAAGGGTAGCCCTCAGACAAACATTTCTGGGTGAAGAGCCCCCAACATCCCATCTGTGCTTATCCAGAATTCAGCAACTCGTCACACAAACGACTTTTATGGCTATTTTGTTAAATATACGTTCATCTGCAGCATTTGGAATTTAATAATAGTGTAAAGGGTCTTAGAAATACATAGTGGCCTAAAGTCCATTATCTTACTAACATGCAGCAGGTTAAGGTCTGGACATGAGATTCCTTGCAATCTAGTTGTACCTGAGGTTGAGGGAATAAAGAAAGGTCTTAACTTTAGAAAAATCTCATTTAAGTGAGGTCTTCTCTACAGTTCAAGTTGAAGATGGATTTCATTAGCATTTAACCTGCTTTCTCTTGCCTATAGAGGAAAGAATCTTGTTTGCATCCCAAACACACTTAAGATCCCAAGTCAGAGATCTGGACATGGCTATACGTGATCAGCGGAATCAGATAAGCTTTCTGTGATTTTAATCAAGTGACACATCTTTCCTGGTGGGTTGAACAGTAAAACTAAGTGTTGAAGGCCAGGCGCTTCTGTTTTCCACTACTTGTTTCAAACACCCCTGGGATCTTCAACCCTACGTAGGGGCATCGGCCTTAGCAATTGGCCTGTGGGATCATCAAAGGCAGTGGTTCAATCTCCCAGCACCTCCACCTGGTGCCCGAGCTCCAGCTCTCTGTTGCTCGGACCCCCAGCGATAGCGTGTGTTGCCCATCACCAGCATTTGCGGAGCAGGGGATTCCAGCGGTAGTCAGTGACAGCACCCCAGACAGCTGCAGGACTCTGACCTCCACGGCTGCTTCCATCACAAAACGGGTAGAAACACATTCGCTGCTGTAGGGTTCTAATCTCTGTCTTTCCGTGGCTCCATTTCTGTCAGACTTTGTGTCATTTCACTACATGCTGTATTTTCTTTAAATGACCAAGCTGAAAATTAGATGAGTTTTCTTCAGCGAGTTGGCCATCCTGCCATGTATCCCTCTCGTCCGTGTGGCTGGAGAGTGCAGCTAAGTTGTTAGACTCTCGGTCTGCTCCGTCTGTCCCAGAGGTGTCCCAGCTGTCAGAGACTTGGTGGACCTGAGGATGGTTCCTTGTGAGGTGAATGCGCGTCTTGTCATCCCTCGTGTTCATGTGAAGACCAGGAATCTTCACTTTTGCTACCTGGACATAGCATCGGGCTATCGTGTGAATACATTGAAATACAGCAAAATTTATTAAAAATACTTTTATAAGAAATGTTCTGTAGTGCTTTCTGAGCTCCAGGCGCCTACACTGTTGTGCGTTTGTGTTGGGGGCGCTCATTTTCAAAACCCAAGAATCTCATCTGCCCTGTGGGGACACAGCCAGCCCTCCCCTGCCACATCTTCCTCAGACACCTCAGGCACCTTTACTGTCGTTGCCCATGGTCCCAGGCCAGCACATTTGCTGTCAAAAGAGCGCATTGCCACGCCTGCTTACCGACAGCGCAGCAGCCACAGCCAGGCGAGCAGGAGGAAGGGACTCCGGGGGAGAGATGCGTGCGCACACCCACTGCCCCTTGAAGCCACAGTTAGGTAGGAGCCTGGGGGACTAGGCTCTGTGCTCCCCATGAACCTGACCTGTGTGGCACCTCCAACCTGACCCTCCCGCTTTCTCCTCCATTGGCCTCTTTGCACCTAGGTAAATATTCACCTCCACTAATTTAAAATTTTCCCTTGAAGCTGGACACGGGGCACACCTGTCATCCTATGTGCAGAGGCAAGAGGATTGCATGTTCGAGGCCAGAAGCAACCTGCATAACTTAGCAAGACCATTTCCCAAGGTAAAAAATGGCTTGGGGTACAGCCCAGTGGCAGAGCGCTTGCAAAGTATGCGCAAGACCCTGGGTTCAACCTCCTGGTACCGCAGGGCAGAGGGTGCTGGGGAGGAAGGAGGTGACCTAAGCAGGGGAATTCAGGTGGGGAGAGAAGAAAAGTGAAGCTGGGTGAGAGAGAGCATTAGTAAGGTGATTGAATGAATTGGGGAGGTCACTGAGGCTGAAGACGTTTGCAGTGCAGGATAGTAGGGGGCCCGTGGTCAGAAGTGCCAGACACTAGGGTTTTAGACATGGTTTAACACATTGCTAGTCACGACAAGCTGAAGGTTTCAGTGCATGGCTGAAGAGATGGAGAAACTGAGGCACCTGTGGTAGTCCTCAGCTGAGGACAGGAAGCCTTTGGGGGGTCAGGGGGACATCTGGTGTGGTGCTGATTGTGGAGGGGCAGAGTGTTGGGACGACAGAGGTCTGGTTGTGTGCAGGGCCATCCCACCCCGAGTGGCAGTAGAGCCTCCGCTGAGAGCTCTGGGGTTGGAGGGTGGCTAGCCACCTGGACTCTTGTCACCGAGATTGAAGCGGCAAGGGGCAGAGCTGAGGAGTGGCCGGAGGTCGCAAAGACGCTATTATGGAGGCAGCAGTGGCAATGGAGGGCACGGAGGCTGTGGGAGGCACGTAAAGCGGGACGTTTCTCAGACCCTCAGAAGCATTGTCCAGGGGGCATCTGCCTGGCAGATGGGGGAGCTTCACAGGGCACATTGGAAAGGGAGCAGCAAGGACAGACCGTGGTGGCAGGGGAGGCCGTGCGGAGTCGCTGGGGATGAGGGCTGGGGGTGGTGGCCTGGGCAGAAGGGTCTTCACAATGACTGAAGCCAATAGGGCAGCTGCACCCTGGGACCAGGGCTGCCAGCTCCAGAGGGCTCAGGTGTGTGCGTTTGTTGAGTGGTTCCTCCTTTGGCCATTTGTGTGGGTTGAGTCAAACCCCATAAGCACTTAGAAAATCCTGCCCTCCTCCGCTGAATGTTGGAGGGGAGTCAACGACTGGCTTTAAATTTTAAAATTTTGAGACAAGTCTTCACTAAGTTACTCAGACTGCCTCTGGTCTTGAGCTCACCATGCTCCTGTCTCCACCTCCTGAGCCACTGGGATGACAGGTGTGCACCACCGCAGCCAGTTGCCACTAATCTTTATTAGCACAAACATCTGTAAAGTTAGAGCAAGGCCAATCCCTGGATGATAGAACCTCAGAAACAACTGGGGGGCTCCTTGTCTCGGTACAATTGGGTGCCCTTTCTGTAGGCAAGACTCTGAAGGGACCTCAGCAGATCAGAGTTGGGTCCCTTATCAGTTTATCACGAGACCACAGGGAAGGCCGTGCTTTTGTTCTGCCCTTGTGTGGAGAAGAATGCACATCATTCCTACGTGGCGAAGAGCAGGTGAGCACTGACGGACCACCAAGGCTTCCCCTCTCACGGACTCACAGAATCATTCAAGCTATATGGGCAATGGCAGCAATAACTGGCAAAAATAGGAAATACACCTACTCATGCCAAGTCACAGAATGAGGGAGACTCTGCCCCGCAGGCTTTGGTCCATGGCCACAGCTTTCTGGCCTATGCCTTGTTTTTTCTGCTTTTCTCAGTTTCCTGGGTTCTCGCCCAGGAATCAATCATCACTCTTTTTAAATAAAAACTACAAGAGGCCACTGCTTTCCAGACTAAATTCCTGCACAAAAACCCAAAAGACCAAAAATCAAAATGGAGTCACTCATACTCAAGTTTAGTGCCACCAGACAAACGGATGTCTGACCCAAAAAACCAGGACAGAGAAGTAACAGATTTCCCAAACAGGCCAGGTTCGCTCTGCTTTAATCCTCACAGTAAAAAAATAACCTGATGGTAACCGATTAGCGACTGTTTTCTTCCCCTCAGCGGCCTTCCTAGGAAAGGAACTGTGAGATGACCAAACCACTCTCTGTCCTGTCTCTGCTTCCTTCAGCCCTTCTCGGTCTACAAAAACCAACCTCCTGGGTCAGCCCATGGGAACACATTCTTTTTAATAGAATGAAGTGTCACCTAATTCTAAAATTGCCAGTGGAGTCCTTCAAAGGTATTGTCATTTTGGCTTTTGACATTTCCACTGCAGTGACCCCTGCACCGTGTAGGATCCCCATTATGATCATGCTCCTTCTCCCCAGGGATGACTCTCAAGGCAGAAGGAACTCCTGGGAGCAGGAAGTGTCTGGGTGGGTGGACCCCATGTCAACTTGCTAGGGGAAAGGCCAGGTGTGGAGAAAGAGAAAGGGCGGCGTGGGAACAGCCAAGGAAAGACCTTTACAGCGCCTTAATAACTACCTCAGAGGTGTGCCTCCTCCCTGACAGTACTCAGAGCACTTGGAACATTTCACTTTCATCCTGGCAGGAGGGATCACCAGAGTATCATTAGCAGGTTTTTATGGTGGAGGAAGGGGAGGAAGTTACAGACCCACCCATGAGCCTCCTGGAGCCCCCTCCCTTTCCTTTATGCCTGATACTGGTCTCAACTCCCTGCACCCCATCCCAAGCCTTTGTTGTAATGTCAGTTTACTGGTTTCTAAATGCCTGCAAAGAATAAAGAGTTCACCCTTACTGATGTGGGATGAGGGGCTCAGCATCCATCCCACATTAAAACATTAAAAAATCCTGGGCGCAATGGTTCATGTGGGTGATCCCAGCGACTCGAGAGGCAGAGGCAGGAGGATTGCAGGTTAGAGGCCAGAGGTAGCCTGCATAACTTAGCAAGACCCTGTCTCAAGATAAAAAAATAAAACATGAGCTAGGGGTGCAGCCCAGGAGTAGAGCACTTGCAAAGTATGTCCAAGGCCCTGGGTTCAGCCCCTAAGTACTGCAAATTAATAAATAAAATAATATTAACAATATCAGCCTCGAAGGTGTGAGAACTAAATAGGAGGTAGAAAAACACTTTGTTAAGCGCCATGAAAAGTGAGATATTACCATGAATTCATGGGGAAACCAAGGCTCCTTGGGGTACTTTAGCATCCAGCGCATGGCCCTTCACGTAGGAAATCGTTCCTAAGGGCCCGAGGCCCAGGAGGGTTGGTAGGAGTATTCCAGAGTGCTCGATCCATGACGCTGTGCAGGAGGGAAGAGGCCTGCTGGCTTTTGCTGGGGTGGGGAGTCAGAAGGGTGGGAGTCTTTCAGCAATGGAAGAGCAACAGGGCAATTGCAGCCTTCTGGTGCATCAGATGCTTTCTTTAAAAGAAAAAAAAGTAACTATCTCATCAGGCTTTAGTTTCTAAGCAACCACACTCCATTGAGTCTCATGTTTTGACAGCTCTTTGATGTGTGAGTCAAAGAACACTTCCGTGGTTTCCTGCAAACTCCATGCAAAGGAACACTGCTTAGAACCAAACTGTGAGACCTCAGTGGATTTCTTTACCTTCTTTGGTAGTCTGGTGATGTCTATGGACTGACTGCCTGCCTTCCTTCCTCCCTCCCTGCTACCCACCTTTCTTCCTTCCTTCCTTCTCTTTCTCTCTCTCCTTGAGACAGGGTCTCCCTGTGTTGCCCAGGCTGGTCTAGAACTCCTGAGCTCAAGTGAGCCTACTGTCTCCACCTTCCAAATAGCTGGGACTACAAGGGCAATTCCCCTGCACCAGCTCTGGACCTCTTCCAAGAGGAACTTTTCTCAGCTTGATATGGTGGCACCTGCCTGTGATCCCAGTACTTGGGAGGCTGGGGCAGGAGGGTGACGCAAATTCCAGGTCAGCCTGGGTTACACAGCAAGATCTTGTCTCAAAAAACAAATGAACAGCTGGGCGTGGTGGTGCACGCCTGTAATCCCAGCGGCTTGGGAGGCAGAGGCAGGAGGATCGCAAGTTCGAGACCAGAGGCAGTCTGTGTAACTTAGCGAGACCCTGTCTCAAAAAGTAAAAAACAAATGAACATACAAAGAATAACATTTCTGTTAGCATTAAAATAAAGTACTCGGGTGAGGACGGAGCTCAGAGGTAGAGCACTTGCCTAGTGTCTCCACGCTCTGGGTGCAATTCCCAGCATCACAAATAAGCAAACAAAAACCACAGAATTGTAAAAGAAATAGGTCATACAAATTTTTTTAAATTTGTGATTAACACATTCAATAACAAGAATGAACAGCAGATCTAATGTCACTATTAACATTGGGAAGGAGAGCAAAAAATATAGTTCATGCTGAGAAAACTGTAATGTGATATAATCATGTCTGTGATGTCTTTTGGTGACAGTTACAGGGCCTGATAATACTACTGTGGTTTGTTACCTGCACTTAATATGGAAGGAGATGCTTGGTTTCCTAAATTCAGGAACCTCCTGAAATCTGTCCCAGTGCCTGGCTAAGAATCCCTTCCATGAAAAAAAAAAAAAAAAAAAAAAGAATTCCTTCCTAAACCGAGTGCAGTGGCACACACCTGTAATCCCAGCGACTCAGGAGGCAGAGGCAGGAGAATCACCAGTTCAAGACCAGAGGCAGTCTGCATAATTTAGCGAGACCCTGTCTCAAAAGGTAGGAAAAAAATGGGCTGAGGGTGCAGCTCAGTAGTCTAGCATTTGCAAAGCATGCAAGCACGAGGCCCTGGGTTCAACCCCCAGCACAAAAAAAAAAAAAAAACAAAAAACGGTTCCCTTCCTAGGCCAGGACTGTGGGGCACACCTAAAATCCCAGTGACTCTAGAGGCTGAGGCAAGAGGATCCTGAGTTTGAAGCTAAAGGCAGCCGGTGCAACTTAGCAAAACCTTGTCTTAGAACAAAAAATAAAAGGGGGCTGAGGGTACAGCTCAGGGTAGAGCACTTGCCTAGCATGTGAAAGGCCCTGGGTTCCATCCTCAGCCCCACAGAAAAAAAGAAAAGAAAGGAAGGAATGAAGAGAAGTCGTCGTGAGGTTAACACATTTTAGAAATGTGATTTCTGAAGAAAACAATGAGGTTTTTTCTTTGCAAAGGGATAGAATGTTTCTTTTTGAAATTATGATGTTAGATGAACTCAAGGTGCAAACTGAAATAAAAATAATTATGTAAGCTCTCTGCTTCATCTTGTTGTTGTTGTTGTTAGGTGCCGTCGAGTCGGTATCCGACTCATAGCGACCCTCATAGGGTTTTCAATGGCTGTTTCGGGATTGCCTTGGGAGTGGATTGCCAGGCCCTTCTCCCATTTTTGCGGTGCTGGGAATTGAACTCGGGACCTCAGAGACTGCAGCGCAGCGCTCTACCCACTGAGCCAAATCCCAGCCCCCTGCTTCATCTTACCTTTTCTTAAAGAAATATAAACCATTAGTAATATACTAGTGAGAATTATAACATTAGTCATAGCCCACGAATCATGCTAACACATCAAAAGGCTCTGATGGGGAAAAACTGAAATATATTCCTTTCCCTATACTAAAGAAAAGAAAAATTCTCCTCCCGCAGAGGCTAAGTGAAAAACACAGCTGGAAAGCAGTGAACTTTAACTTCACTTCTTTATTTCTTCCCAGTTTGATTTTTATGGGAATCTGGCCCAAGATGGCTGGCTCCTGCAAGAATTATGTTGTTTAGGACAGCAAGGACATAATTCTTATATCTTACATTCTCTCTCTCTCTCTCTCTCTCTTCCCTCCGCTCTTGTGCTCATTTGTTGTTCTCTCTACAAAAATAAAATAGCAAGTACCGTTCTTTAGAGCATTACAGTTTACAAAGTACTTTCATAAATGTCTCCTTTGAGCATCTGAACAACTTTAAAGAAAAATATAAATAATTCCCATTTCCTCAGATTGAGAATATATCTTTATGTATATATGGGGGAGGGGGTGCTGGGTTTTGTTTTGTTTTGTTTGCAGTCCTGGGAGGTAGTACACAGAGCCTTATGCATGCTCTGCACATGCTGCACCACTGAGGCACACCCTAGCCTATATTTTCTTTTTTAAAGACAGGGTCTCACTCTTGTAGCCCAGGCTGACTCCAAACTCAGCCTCCCAAGTGCTGGGATTACACTCCTCTGAGTCTTGGAATTTTGACATTGAAGGAAACACTTCATCTTTCTTCATTAGTAAAATGGGATTTTACTGATTATGATCCTGTTTTATCGGCCCTGGGTACTTCCCAGGACTATTGAAGGATTAAATGAAGCAGGCTGTATGCTTTGTACAGGTCCTGACACATACTAGGCACTTGGGGAGTAGAATTTACTTTTTATGAATAGCAAGAAAAGTTAAAGGAGTTATGGGTACTTGGCTTGGGAGCAATTTCACCGATGGCAAAAAATTGCTTGTTGGGCTGAGGGTGTAGCTCAGTGGTAGATCACTCACCTAGCATTTACAAGGTCCCAGGTTCAATCCCCGGCACTCCCTCTACACACACACCCACACCCACACACACGCACGCCTGGTACACAGGAAGACACACAACTTACCTATACTACAGAAGGGTTAAGTTCAGCCTGTGAAAGGCCTATGAGATTAGAAAAGCTGACCAGGGAAGCAGCTTTTCCAAAGTCTCAGTGACATCTCACAGATACACACCTTGAAAGACTGGTCTAC
Source organism: Pedetes capensis (assembly GCA_007922755.1). Classification (NCBI taxonomy): domain Eukaryota; kingdom Metazoa; phylum Chordata; class Mammalia; order Rodentia; family Pedetidae; genus Pedetes; species Pedetes capensis. The sequence continues at coordinate 25,560 of VMDO01012694.1, read as the reverse complement.
TGGGTTATCACCAACTTCCTGACCCTTCCTGGGACAGAAGTCTGGGATGAGAAAACAGCCACAGAAATGGACCTTCCAAAATCCAACTCAAAGGTTGGATCATAATAAAAGTGGGGGAGGGAAGATAAGAATGAGGTCAATATAAATGGACTAGAAATTGCATGTAATTGTTCTAACAAGATAAAAACAAAGACCACTACAGGAAAAGTTTCTATCTTAAACAGAAATGGAACCCAAGGACATATAGAAAAATACTACATAGTAAAAGATAGAGAAGACTTGGATGGGAAACTTAGTTGGGAAGGGGGGGAGGGGGGTAACATAGGGGAGGGTAAGGGGTAACCTATATGAATAATGTTTATCAAATTGCATATATGAAAATTGTCACAATGAAAAGCATGTCAAAATGAATCACATTATGATGTACATTAAAAATTTCTAAAAAAAAAATTTTTTTTTTGAAAAAAAAAAAAGAAAGAAAGAAATGGACCTTCCACTCAGACACTGGGAAGTCCACAGCAAAATGAGCCAGATGACCAAACATCTGTGAACCAACAGGTCCTTGTTGCACGTGCAAAATACTGCAAACCCCATGCTCCATTTGTTAATTCTCCTCTCTGCACCCCCTTTTTTGCAGTACTGGGGGGCTGAACCCAGAGCCTCACACATGCTTTGGAAGTACTGTGTCACTGAGGTGCACCCCTAGACCATCCTTTACTCTTTTATCTTGAGACAAGATCTTGCTAAATTTCTCAGGCTGCCTCTGGCCTTGAACTCATGACCCTCCTGCCTCTACTTCCCAAGTCTCTGGGATTGTGGGTATGCTCCACTGCACTCAGCATGCCCTCCCTTTTTTAAAAATCCTTATTCTAACTTTTCTGCTTCTTATCCTGCCCCGCCGTACTCTGCTCACTGAGGGAGCTGAAGTGCTTAGCCTCAGAAACTACAGGCTGCTCTAATGCTTAGTGAAGAAAATCTTATCAAGATGAGAAAGGCTGAAGGTGGAGAGAGTAAATGCTCTTCTGCAGCATGAACCAATCCTGCAAGTATTGCTGCTAGCAAAGGAGCTGATAAAATCCTGCAACCTCAGGGATTCTTTTGAAAATAACCTTTACAATGTCTATGATGCTGATTCTCTCAATTTTGTTCCTTGGTCATCATACCATTAAAACTGGCATCTCAAACTGGGTGCAGTGGCGCACACACCTGTCATCCCAGGGACTCAGGAGGCAGAGGCAGAAGGATCGCAAGTTCGAGGCAAGAGGCAGCCCTTGTAACTTAGTGAGACCCTATCTCAAGATTTTAAAAAGTAAAAAAGTGGCTGGGGGTGCAGCCCAGTGGTAGAACACTTGCAAAGTAGGTGTGAAGCCCTGGATTCAGCTCCCCAGTACCAAAAAACAAAGAAAAACCCTGGCATCTCAGTTTTCTAAACACTTCTGGCCTTGTTTTTCTTGGATTAAGCAAGATGACTGTCTTCACCCCACCTCCCAGCGCAGCAGGGAGGTAAAATAAAACTCAGGGCTCTCTTGAATTTTTGGTGAGGCCATGAGTTTAAGAGTCTGTAACTAACTTTAATTAATACCATCAGCAGATCAGGGTGACCAGATGCTCAGCTTCACCCTACGTCAGGAGTTCGTGGCCTTGGCTGCATTTTAGAATCATTTGGCAGTGATTTATGTGGCTCACGATTAGAAACACCTTGGAAATTTAGTCTGGGTCTAGTCTGGACTAGCTAAAATTAAATCAGAATTTTTGGGGACAGGGCTCAGGTCCTAGTGTTTAATTAAAAGATATCCAGGGCTGGGAATGTGGCTCAGTGGCAAAGCACATCCAGACCATTTGAAAAGAAGGATCACAGCAAAGAAAGCTGAGTCTCAGGCCAGGCATGGTGGCTCATACCTGTCATCCCAGCAACTTGGGAGGTGGAGGCAGGAGGATCACAGGTTCGAGGCCTGAGGCAGCCTGAGAGACTCTGTCTCAAGATAAAGAATAAAAAATGGGCTGAGAGTGTAGCTCAGTGGTAGAACACCTGCCAAAATATGTGTGAGGCCCTGTGTTCAACCCCCTAGTGCTGAAGGGAAAAAAGCATCACCCTCCTTGATGTATCAAGTACACCATACAGTAGGGGGAAATGCTCCCTTCCTATCGTTCCCCTTTCATGGATTTTCTCACAACATCACTGTCTTCACTTTTTTAACCCTCATGCTCTTTTGGCCGTTTGGAACTGTGTGAGACACTAACTTAAAATTAACTGAACTATCCTCTTTGTAGCATGTAGTTCTTTAAGCAGTCGCCAATGGAAGAAATTGTGTCAATGTGCTGTGCCGACACCTGGTGGTAAATCATGCAATTGCACCTCCTGTCATGGTTGATTCCTGGTTTATCCCTGGAATAAAATTATGTGGAAATTCCAAGAACCATTCCGAAGAGTTAGAAGCAACCCCTAGAAAATGTATATATGATCATGTGTTCTTCTGCTGACTGTTCTGATGTCCTACCACTTCAGACCTCAGCTTTTGCAGCTACAAAGTAGGAAGATGCACCTCATTAAATAACGTGAGAAGTGGTTTGTGAACGGTATGAAGATGTATCATGTCATGCAAAAGCTAGCTGGTATAATAATGGAGGGAGGTAACTGTTACAAAGTTAGCTCTCAGTCACAAATGTCTTTTCAAGGAATCTTAATATTCCTGAAAGATGAGATGGCATTAGTCTGAACTTCCTATCTGACCATTCACTTATACTCAGGGGTGGTGGTTGTTGTTAGGTGCCGTGTAGTCAGTGTGTAACTCATAGTGACCCTACATACAACAGACAAAACACTATTGTTAGTGCTTCTCTGATATTCATAGGATTTTCAGTGGCTGATTGTTTTTTAGGAATAGATTCAAGGCCAGATGTAGCCTGTGTAACTTAACAAGACCTTGTTTTAAAATGGTAGGTGCCATCGAGTCATGTCTGACTCATAGCCACCCTAAGTAGAACAGGATGAAACACTACCTGAAAATGTGCCATGCATATAATCTTTGTCTGAGCTCCGTATTACAACATTAAAGCCACTATGTTTCTTCTCATTTTGAGTCCTGCCACGTCCGCAAAAGGAGATCTCAGGGGTTTTACTCCATTCTCATTATTAAGGTGGACTCTACTTTGAGGCGGCAACTCCTCCCCAGTCATTCCTTGACTATCTTCTAGCCTAAGGGGCTCATTTTCCAGCACTGTATCTGACAGTGCTTCTCTGCTATTCATAGGGTTTTCGATGACTAATCTTTGCAGGAGTGGGCTGCTGGGTCTTTCTCCCTAGTCTGTCTTAGTCTGGAAGTTCAGGAAATGAAACAGATTCTGGAAATGCTTCATCATCCTGGTGTCAAATAATAATGAAACATTTGATATCACCAAGGCTTCAGACCCGCAAAAAATTGGCTTTAGGTTCAGGTGCGGGTTCAACATGTTAAAATTTAGAGGGCTCACATTTGGGTCCATTCAAATCCTATGTGTAACCGGGTATGGTGTGCACACCTATAATTCCAGCACTAGGGAAGCTGAGGCAGGAGGATAAATTCAAGTTTGAGGCCAGCCTGGGCTACACAGTAAGACCTTGTCTCAAAAAACAAGCAAACAAACACCCAACAACCACCACCAAACTGCAGGATGGAGAAGGTCAGCAGGGATCAAAAGCAAGCTCACCCTGGCCCACAAAGCTTCGGTTGAGAGGCCAGCTTGTTGGAGGACTGGATATTGGTAAGCGACAAAGAAAATGGGGAGTTACCACGTACACTGAGAGGAGAAAATGAATAAATGTGAAACATGGTACCTGACTATTGCAGGAAATGTTTAATTACGGTGGAGCAGCTCGTGGTTTGGGCCTCAGAAATGAACTAGGAGCAGAAAAATGCTTTTTGCCCAGTTACGCTTTGTGAGCCTCACAAGGTTGTGCTAAATAAATGTTATGTTACACCTTTTCCACCAAAAATAAAATGCAATAAACATCTTCAAATGCAATTGGTAAAAATTAAAACCCCAATAGCTTAAAATAATGTGAATAAAATACTTGGTAAAAAAAATTGGGGGCTTTTCTCACAGAAACACATGCACGGTAGTTTTTGGACCTGGTTTTACACTTTCCCATTCGATTAATTTTGTAATAAGAAGTATTTGGATTGGCCACAAGGGTGCGCATTTTGCTGCCCACTGCATCTGTGCTCACACTGATAAAAGAGGGATTTGCATTGCTTATGGGAGGCCGCCTCCATCAGGATAAATCAAGATTATTCACTGGAATTTGATCAAAATCTACACAAGACAGTGCCAGCTGGCAAATTTTGTGTAGAAAGCTAATTCAACACGTATATACAAAATACCTACCAAAAAATACTGTACCTTTCTCCCCCTTTAAATTTTGGAGCTGGGGATGTACCTCTGGTAGATCATGTGCTTACTATGCAAGAGGCTTAGTTCAAACCCCAGCACCAAAAAGAATAAAATGAGTTCCAATTTATTTAATGTTATTATTAAAAAATCACATAAGCCGTCATAACAAAACCTCAGGTTTTAACAAGTAGAGAATGGAAGGTGAAAAGGTTAGGGAGCAGCGCTCCAATAAGAGGTAGCAGCCCACAGGAGGGGAAAAGCACTCATGAGCTACTCAGATTCTCTCCTCACATGTGCTTTGCAGGTGCTCTATCACTGAACTGCACCCCCAGTCCATTTTTTTCCTTTATTTTATTTTTTTTAATCTTGAGACAGGGTCTCAGTAAATTGTGTGGGCTGCCTCTAGCCTCAAACTTGCAATCCTCCTACCTCCACCTTGGAGTCGCTGGACCACAGACAGCATCTACTGCACCTGGTACAAGTAGAAGTTCTTTTGAACTTTCTGACCTATGTTTTTTATCTTATCAGCCTGTAAACCTGCACAATGCACCTCGTAAGTACGCCAAAACATTTTTACTTAATCTTCTAAATCCTTTAAGCAACATACCTTCGAAATACGGCAGGATACAAAGGGAAAATTAAGGGGACGTGAGAAGGGAAAGAAGCCTCTCCCTCTGGAATCTGGTTACATCCCTTTCAGGGTGAGAGTCAAGAACTTTAACGGAAGGAGTCTACTTACATCTCCCACCAGGTGAAAATCAACGTCAGCACAAGTAGCAAAATCAGTGAAGATGAGCTACACCGAATGAGGCCTGTTTTCCTAAGGGATCTCAAGCAGGAGAGTTGGAAATAACAGGCGCCACTTACCCAGGGTCTGCATGTTTGCGAGCTGTGAGTTGAACTCCGTCAACACTGCACCTCAGCAAACTTGAGGCAGGACAGAAAGACAGGGAACACTGGGGGTTACAGGGGAAGGAAAAGGCTTTTCACCCTGAGCCAGGGCTGAGTCTTATCAGCTGAGAATTCCAGCACATTCATAAGAGAAGCTGCATAGAAACCAGTGCTTCCCGACAATCTCACCAAACCAGATGAGGGACTGTAATTAAAGTTAACAGACCTAGGCAAGATAAAAAGACAAAAAATGCAGGGACAGGGGAGAGTGGCCCCTCACTCTGGAATCTGATGACATCTGATGACGTCTCCCACCGACTGAGAATCAACAGCTTTAACTCAAGCAATCTGTCACAGACCCCAGCGCTTGAGAGTCAACAGTACCTACCTCCTTGACAAGATCAGTAAAGATTGCCTCAATGGAGATAACGCTGTCTTCCTGGGGCTCTCAAACAAGTGTTGGAGACAACAATCAGACTGCTTACTTAGGCCCTGAATGTTTATGACCTTTGAGTTCAACATTACTAGCCTCCCTCTCCCATCCCCAAGCCTAAACACTGCATCCCATAAAATCACCTTACAATTTAACTCACTCAAGGAAATTAATTAGTATAAACAAAATAGGTAAACTAGCTTTTTGCTTTTGCTCAAGTTGCTCCTCAATGAAAAGCAAACTTCCTGAGTGTGAGTCAGGCACCCATGGTGCACCCGTCATCCCAGCGACTTGGGAGACTGAGGCAGGAGGATCACAAAGTTGAGGCCAGAGGTAGCCAGCGCAACTTAATGAGACCCTGTGTCAAGATAAAAAAAATTTTTAAGTGGGCTGGGGCTGCAGCCCAATGGTAGAGCACTTGCAAAGCATGTGTGAGGACCTGGGTTCCGCCCCCCAGTACTGAAAAACAACAACAAAAAGAGATATATGCATAAAGATATTCACTGGATCTTTTTTCCCTTTTTTTTTTTTTTTTTTTTGGATTAGTGGGAAAAAAATGGAAAATTTCCGTTTAAGTATCAATTAGGAGCAAAATGGTTAAAGGGTTGCTAAGCACCCAATGAAATGAATGGTAAATCTACAAGTAGTTACATGAAAAAATTCTATGGTATAGTTAAATGGCAAAAGGTAGGCCACAGAAGACAAATGATAGGGTAGGGCCTCTGTGTATGTTGTTGTTGGATGCCGTCGAGTCGGATCCAACTCATGGAGACCCTGTACACAGCAGAACGAAACACTCTGGGGTTTTCCATGGCAGTTTGTTTCGGGATTGAATCAGGAGTGGGCTGCCAGGTCCTTCTCCCGTTTTTGTGGCGCTGGGGATGGAACCCGAAAGGTCTTAGCACAGAGGACACTACCTACTGAGCCAAATCCCAGCTTTCTTTCTATATAGATTCATGTAAACAGATGTGTGGGATGTACCAGAGACTTGCACTTTTTATCCCAGACAGTCCAGCGTGTTGGGGGAGTATGGCGGGGGGAAGGGGGTGTCCGCCCTGGGCATTTTGTCACTCAGCTGTATCCCCAGTCTTTGTTCTTACTTTTGGCAGTGCTGGAACTCAAACCCAGAGCCTCAGGCATGCTTGGCAAGCACTCTACTGCCAAGCTATACACTGCTTTCACCACTGTTTTAATGGTTGCAAAGTATACGTACTCATGTAGTAAATTTTAATTAAGTTTGGAAAGATACATCAAACTGTTGTTTCCCTGCAAGAAGGGAGAGGCAAATGGTGAAAGATTGTCATTTTCACTCTATAAACCGACAAACAAAACCTAAAACATACAAGTGATAAATCTTCGTGAAATTAAGAAACACTTTAAAGATTCTGCATGAAAATATCTGCTCAGAGGGAAATCAAGTGCCCCAACCCCGTCGTCTCTGGCAATTTTTCAGTATCGGTAAAAATAAATAGGATGACTTAAAGGTGTTTCTCAGGTAGTTTTCCAGTTCTCCTTCCTTTATAACATAACTAGGAATTACGCCAAAAGAATTCCTCGCTCCTTGATGGAATATTACTACCTTAACTCTGACCTTCCAGATAAAGTTCAAAGCCCAGCTCGCATAAGAATTTCAGCAGATCGGGAGGCGGAGGCAGGAGGATCGCAAGTTCCAGACCAGAGGCAGTCTGTGTAACTTAGCGAGACCCTGTCTCAAAAAGTAAAAAAATGGGCTGGGGGTGCAGCTCAGTGGTCCAGCACTTGCAGAGCATGCAGGCGCAAGGCCCAGGGTTCAACCCCCAGTACCGCAAAAAAAAAAAATTTTTTTTTCAGCGGAGAGAGAACCCCAAAATGGCAGGATATGTTTTTTTCCCCTCTCCTCTAATGACTATTTGAGCAGTATGTAACTTGTGACTGTCGAGATTGCAAAAAAGACGCTCCTCTTAAAAAAATAAAAACCTTAAAATCTGGCCAGACAGTGGCTCGCGCCTGTCATTCCCACGAGCCGGAGGACCGCAGTTGGAGGCCAGAGGCAGCCTGCGTAACTCGGGGAGACCCCGTCTCAAAAAATAAACTGGGGTGGAGGGGCACAGCGCCTGCGAACCCGCGCGCGGCCTGGGTTCAGCCCCGCAAAGAAAAACGTGGCGCGAAAACAGACGCTAGTCGCGCTGCTCCTGCTCTCCGGGGCGCGCGCGTCCCCGATGGACAGCGGCTCGGGTGCACGCGACGGGCAGGAGCGGCTCCCGCCGCGTGACTCTGCACAACCAGGCGACCGACATCTTCCCGGAGACGGAGCGGGAACGCGGGAAGACGGCACCGTCAGCCTGCGCGAGGCGCGGGGTCACCCCGCCGCCCCTGCACGCGGCCCCGGGAGCGGGTGCGCGCGCCGACGCATGCGCCCTGGCGAGGCTCCCTCCATTTTGTCCTCGGTCTCCTTTAGGCGAACGCGGCTGTTCTCAAGGCAGTAAAAAAACCGAGGGAGGAGGGGGGAGGCGGCGCGGGCGCGCGTCGAGGGCGGCCGGGGGCACCCAGGGCCAGTCCCAGGGGCGGAAGGACAAAGGACACGCAGGGGACGCGGCCTGCCGAGCCCGCGCGAGGCCACTTCCGGCCGGCCCCGCCGCGAGCCCGCCCTCAGGACAAAGCAGCGCCCGGCGCGCGCGCCCCCGCCCTCGACCGGCGCCCTGCACGAGCGCGCGCGCGACGGTTAGAAATGGCGGTTGGGGTGGAGGAGGGGCCGCAGGAGGAGGGGGACGCCGCCTCACAGGGTCCTGCACGGAGGCGCCTCGCCGGCCTGCCTCCTCTCGCGGCCCGGCCGTGCTCGCCGTTACGGGGCTGGGAAGAGCGCTGCCCGAGCCACTGAACAAATGAGGTGGCACCGCGGTACGTGCGCGGAGTCTGAGGACGGTTTCCTAAGATGGCGGCCGGGCGTGGGCGAGGCGTGGCCGAGGGGCGTGGCCGGCTCCCGGCGCGGCTTCCGCTCGGCGCGCGCAGGGCCAGGCTAGACCCGAGTCGTCCGCATGGCTGCCGCGCGGGAGCCGGGCGATCCCGGGAGGGGGAAGGTAACCCGAGCGTCGGGGCGCGCGGCCCGGGCGGGGGGATTGGTGGGGGGCGCGGGTGCGCGGTGCGTGAGGACCGGGCCTCTGTATACGTCAGGGCCGGACTCCGGGCTGCGCCCGCCGAGCGTGTCAGAGCAGAAGGGTGAGGCGTGGTGGGCGCCTTTCGCCGCAGCCGCACCGGGCGGGCGGCAGCGCGCGCTTTGCGTCGCGCGGCCGCCGCCTCAAGTGAGGCGTAGCAGCCGGGTCTCCGCCCTCGGGTGAGGCGAAGGTGGCCCGCGCCCGCCCACCCCTGGGACCCCCGTAGCCCCCTAGCGCGCTCCTGAGGCGCTGCCTCCCCGCCCCCCTGGCGCCCCACGCGCGGCTGAGTCCTCACAGCTCGCGTCCCGTGGGCAGGCGGGTCACTCAGGTAGGGTTTTCCTCCCTGGGCCCCCTTCCAGGAAGCCCGCCTCACGGCTTCCGTGCAGAGCAAGTGAGGCTTCAGAGGGAAGGTAACGCAAAGAGTATCAGCTGTTTCCATTTGAGCTACCCCGCGCAGGCGTTTCCTGAAGGTCCGCCGCGTGCTGCAGTCTAGCTGTGGGATATTCTCCACTCAGCTTCCCAAGTTTGCTCACCGGGGGCTCCTCGGGGGCAGAGTCTCCAAGGTCGGTCAGGACCCATCACCTCCTCACGTTAACCATGAGCGAATGTTGGATAAATTATTTCCATATTTAACATCAAAACAAGTTTTGTCAACTCATATACCGTTGGTATCTTTCGTTTTTACTGTTTTGTACATTTATACATTTAAAATACGCTTGGTGTTTTTAAAAAGTGTGCATGTGATCTTGTTGGAAACTTGGCATATTTTAAGCTGCATCATATCTACAAAGAGCAAATCTTGGATTCAGATTTGTGATGAATACTGAGATCTGACTGCTCTGACAGGAGAGAACTGCTGTCTTAAGGGCTGAAAGTGGTTTAATCCACTGGAAATCAAATGAAACAATCAATAGAGCCATCAGCAGCCAAACAAAATACTGCAGTTCGTGAAAGAAAAGATAGCTACAAGCCTTAACTTTGACCACTGCCAGATTTATTGGGGGGATATATGACCTACAAGCAAACTTACCTGTCAATTCATCAGAGAGAAAATTTAACATGAGCTGTATCTGATTAACAGCCCAGGATAACATGAAAAAGAAAGCTTATAGTTATTATTTGAAAAAAGGAAAAAAAGGACTCGTCAGTGACCATTCCAGTACAATCCAGGAAAAACAGGAGATTGTTGAAATCAAGGAAGCTAAGATTAGAAGGGAGTTGTCAAGCTAGCATACCTGGATAGAACTTGCCCTTAATTTGCCCTCATTCTTGTTCAAGAAACTTCAAAATACGAAACTTGGTCCATAATACATAAATTGATCCTGGCAAGTTCTGAATTTGTTGGTTCACTCATTCAAAAAAAAAAAAAATTATGGAGTACTATTAGGAGTTTAACTTGATACTAAGGATACAGCCTTGATCAAAACAGGTAAAATCCTTGTCCTTAACGAAGTTCACATTCTGTTGGAAGACTGGAACGGTATTTCACTTGTTGACACTCACAGTCTTGCAAAGATCCAGGGAACAGGCAGCGTGTGTTAGGCTTGTTAGGGGAGTAAGACCACAGTGTAGTGGACAGGGGGAATGGCGTACAAGAGGACGCTTTTGCAAGTGGGGCTTTCCTAGCAGTGGTGAAGGGTACATGTTGTTCTTGGTATAATCAGAGGCCATGGAGTGTTTATAAAAGTCACCTGATACATTTGTAAGATGTATTTTAGATACATTTTGACAAATAATTTGGTAGCAGTAGCAGTGAAGCTGATGACAAGTGGTTTTTTCGGGATATATTTTAACAGACTTGCTGATAGATTGGATGTGGTTTTGATGAAGGAATGAAAATAATCAAGGATGACTCAGGCTTCTGGCCTGAAAAGTGGTTCAGTGGAGACTCATTAAGAGGAGGTCTGGAAGCTGGGTGCTGTAGCACATGCCTCTGATCCTTCTCAAGAGGCTGAAACAGGAGGATCTAGAGATCGAGGCCAGAGGCAGCCTGCATAACTTAGCAAAGCCCCGACTCAAAATAATGGGTTGGGGACACAGCTCGCTGGTAGAGTACTTGAGAAATACATAAGGCCCTAGGGTTTAACCCCCAAGTACTGCCAAAACAAAAAAACAAGCAATCTGGATGCAAAAAAGTCCTTTTGGGAATATTGAGTTCAAAGTTTCTATTAAACTTACAAAAAAACTGTCTATAGGTAGATGAATATGAGACTGAATCTTGGAAAAGATAAGGGTTTGATTCATAAATTTGGAGTCATAAATTTTAATGAATGGCACTAAGCTGAGAGACATGTAGGAAGAGTTACTAAATTCTATAAAGGGAAGGCGGCACTTCAGCATTCGTGACCTGCAGAGGGGACAGCCACAAAGCTGCCAGGGTGGCCAGCAAGAGATAAAAAAGGGACATGACTGAAGCTGGGAAAAGCGTTAAAACCCCAATGGTTATCTGTGCCCTATGTGCTACGCTATAGAGGAACACATCCTACGGAGTGGATTTGCGGACCTTGACAGTGTTGGAATCATTTATTCCCTGGAGTACAGGGAATAAATGGGCCATGGAAATGAAGGACAGGGAAATGAGAGGCTTTTAGGTGGGGAACACCTCTGTAATTCAGTTTTGCCATAAAAGGAATTAAAAAGGGATAGCAGTTTGTGGGGATAGGGGGTTTTTCTTTTGATCTGCAAATCAAAGGGACGGTGCAGGCAGGAGGACACTTGCGCTCTCGAGTTAGATAACACATTCCTCAGCACCTTTTGCAACCAGATGATACTTAAACATGGCTCTGATTTTTAAACATGGCTCTGATTTGACCTGAAAATCTTTTGAGCTTAAGCTATGAAAAGTCTTGCGAACACCTAATCTTAAGGCTGGGGTCCCCAACCCACAGGCCAAGGTCCAGTGGCCTCTTGGGAACAGGAAGGCACAGCAGGAGATGAGGGGCAGCAAGAAGGAAACACAATGTGTACTACAGTTGCTTCCCATGGCTTGTCATCTCAAAACCACCACCACACCTTGTCCAGGGCTAAACTTTTTGCAAAACTTTTGTTTCCTTAATGTTTTTGGTTTTTTGGGGTTTTTTTGGTGTGTGTATGATACTGGGGTTGGATCCAGGGCTTTCACGCTTGCATGCTTTTTCAAGTGCTGGACCACTAAGCTGCACCTCCAGTCTTTTTTTGAGACAGGGTCTCACTAAAGACTGCTCTGGCCTCAAACTTGTGATCCTCCTGCCTCCACCTCCTGAGCCACTGGGATTACAGGCGTGCTCCACGGTGCCTGGTCCCCTTAATCTGTTTTGTTGTTGCTTTGCGGTACTGGGGGTTGAACCCAGGGCCTCGGGCCTGCAAGCTCTGCAAGTACTGGACCACCAAACTGTGCTCCCAGCGCATTTTTTTATTTTTTTGAGATATGGTCTAAGTTACACAGACTGCTTTTGGTCTCGAACTTGCCATCCTCCTGCCTTCACCTCCTGAGCTGCCGGGTTACAGGCTTGCGCCACAGCACCCGAGTTTATCTGTTCTTGAGAAGTTTGTTGGTAGCAAAAGTTCAGCCTTTAGCTGGGCATGGTAGTGCACGCCTGTAATCTCAGCAGTTTGGGAGGCGGAGCCAGGAGGATCAAGTTCGAGACCAGAGGAAGTCTGCGTAACTTAGTGAGACCCTCTCTCAGAAACGAAGGAAAAGAATAAAAGGGCTGGGGGTGCAGCTCAGTGGTCCAGCACTTGCAAAGCATGCAGGCGTGAGGCCCCGGAATCAACTCCCAGAACCCCCCCCCCACACACACACACACAAAGTTCAGCCTTAAGTTTACAAGCTAATTAAAGGAAAGGAATGCCAGAGAAATGTTTTGGGGAACTTGCTATATAGACCAGGCCAGTTTCAAACTTGCATCCATCCTCCTGTCTCAACCTCCTGAGTGCTGTCACCACACCCAGCTGAGGACCAGAGAAATGTTAAATGCACATACTTCAGTATGTTAGTGGAATACTTCTAATGGGTTTTTATGCCTTATTTCCTTTTCTGAGCATCTTGTGTGTACTTTCTGAAAACACCATAAACACAGAAGGCTGGTTCATTGCAGTTCTTACTGTGTAACTGTTGGCACCCAAATCAAAATCCCATTCATAATAGCCCTATCTACAATAGGATGACACAGGCCCCAACACTGTGCCATGCACACCATCTTTATATGTTTGAGCCCAATGTTGAGCGCTGTTTCTTTTCGAGTAGTGCCACACCAGCAAAAGGTCCCAGAGGCTTTACTCCAGTCCTGTCATTAAGGTCAACTCTACTGTGAGGAGGCAACTCTTCCCCAGTTGTTCCTTCCTAGGGAGCTCGTTTTCCAGCACTGTTTGACAATGTTTCTCTATTAACGGGGTCTTCAGCGGCTAATTGTTTTGAGAATGGGCTGCTGGGTCCTTCTCCCTAGTCTTAGTCTGGAAGCTAAGCTGAAACTTGTCCACCACGGGTGGCATAGCTTTTGCAACCCCCCATAGCACAAGCTGACAGCCACATGAGGGTATTTAAGTGTACTTGCTTTCACAGCATCAGCAGTCCAAATCACCTACCAAAGCAACGTTGTGGTTTTCCAGTAGGTCTTTGTCCTCCCCAAGTCTTGATACAAACTGCAGGTGGAGATTTACATACAAACTTCCTCCTACTCCTTAGAGGAGTGGCCTTTGGGATATGCTCCTCCCTGAGCCAGGGCTAAATGACATAGGCATTGGGAGCCAGACTTCTATCCCTACCCGTGCTCTCACTAAACTTCTAACTTGAAGACTTTAGTCTGGTAAGAGGTGAAATCGTAAAAGACAAAGGGCCTGCTAACCCCCTACCAGCTCCAGCGGTCTGGGTTTCTCCATAGTTCTATGGGAGGTAGCAGGTGGACCTGCTGGGGCATGTGGGATGTCTAGCAGCACTATCTCTGGCTCTCTGGTCTTCAGAAGGCACTGTTTTTAGTCAATATATTTACTTTTATAGTCAAAATCATCCCACAAGTTCCCATGTTAAAACAGACTTTCCTGGCACTGTTTCCCCAATGTGATACTCACCTGACACATCTTCCTGTGGAAGCCCACCTTGCTCACCAGCTGCTTGAGCACTGTGATGAAGTGCAGTGTAGTCTGCAGTCAGATTTCTCCAGCACAAACAGGATTTGCGTGGGTGGGGGTTGTTATCTGGCCTGCCCCCAGCTCCTGATCATACCATTTTATCCTATGGTAGAACTTGCTACCACTTGCACCCAAGACCTGAGCAGCTGGTACTAAGTGCCATCACCCAACTTCCAGGAAGTTGGCTGGATGGATGCATGCGTCAGTCCTAGAGGGTATGTTCTGGCCTTCCCTGTCTGCGCACCAGCTATCCTAGCCCATGACCTTGCTTGTCCTGAGTGGCTGATAGGATTTGCCCCGCAGACAGAACCCTTGACTGATGCAACTATAAGCACCCACTCTGTTCATGACAGTCCTCTTTGGTGTGTGGGGAGGGAAAACAGGAGGCAAAAAGGAAAACAACAGAATCATTCCATCAAGTGTAAAATTTTTAATAGGAGCCAAGTCACATTGTCTTCCAGCAGATGGCTTGAGCCAAAGCAGCAAGAACATGGGTGAAAATACAGTGAGTTATTCTTCACAACCCAGGCTTTCGTCTGACTTGTCCTTCACTGTCCTTTCTTTGTCCCTTTCATGGCTCCTTCTCTTGCAGGCCTCATCCTACAGAATCTTCCTTTAGCTGCCCCCACTAGTAAGTGTGGGGCCTTTAGGTGGACAAGTGGCTTCCTTTTAGAAGCAAGGTTACTGAAAATTTGCTGAATTATCTAAGACACTTTTTGTGGTGCTTAGGATGGGATCCAGGGCCTTTACAACTGAGCCACATCCGAAGCCCTCCAAGAATTTTACATTAACAGAAATACCACAGTGAAATGTCTGTGCGGTCTTCCCCAAAGCCACCCCAAAAGCCATAAAGTATGGTGTTGGAGTTTTACAGGCATCCCAGTTAAACATTAGGGGAAAGAAGTCCGTAATCCCAATATAGATAAATCATTTAGCACTTCATCTTAGCCTGCCCCTTCATTTTAGATGGAGGCCAGAGATCATGGCCAGAGAGCAGGCAAACTCCAGCTCTGGATTCCCAGCTTTCTCCATCCCATCTGATTGTGGTTACCATATACTATGAATCAAGTACTTACACAGGCAACCTCATTTCACAGGGAAGGAAACTGAGACCAGAAAAAATATTGTCCATGTTCATATTAACATGAAATGATTATTCTTACAACCACATTGATGTTCACCTAGTTAACCCCAATAAGACGTGGAAATAAAAATTATTATTAGGGAGACTTTTTTTGTGTGTGTGGTACTGAGGGTTGAACCCAGGGCCTTGCGCTTGCATGCCCTACAAGTGCTGGACCACTGAGCTGCACCCCCAGCCCATTTTTTACTTTTTGAGACAGGATCTCGCTAAGTTTCGAAGACTGCCTCTGGTTTCAAACTTGCGATCCTCCTGCCTCTGCCTCCCGAGCCACTGGGATTACAGGCGTGCGCCACTGCGCATGGCATTAGGGAGACTTTTGAAACAGCACTATATTCTAATCCCACAAGTAAACAGAGTTCAAGTACCTACTTTTCTTATATTTCCCAGATCACTGGACTTACTGCAGCAAATTATGTTGCTTTACTTTCGGTGATAGGACAAGCTTCCAAGTTAAATCCATTTAAAGAGCTGCTAAAATATAATGTATACCCTTATTTCCAAATCAGTTGATTAGCATAAAATGATATAAAAAATAAAGCTTACTAAATTACACTGCTGCTTCCGGCTTTCTAGTCAAATTTTTGGGGCTTCTAATTTAAAGATTCAGATGGTACAGCGGAATTATCAAAGACAATGTAAGATGATTCAGCTGTTAAACAGCGTTATCTTCTAGACTGATCCCTTAAACATGGGAAATTATGTTCATATTGTAACCTTTAGTTCAACCTAAACTGAACTATTTTCTTGCTCAATCTAGGTTCTCTTTTGTTTTGTCATAGCCCTTTATGCTCCTAGGAATTTTAGATGTTGAAAACACTCCCTGTGCACGAGATTCATTATTAAATGGTGTGTTAGGATCTCTTGTGGCTGGATTTGGACACTTTTTATTAACTAGTGAGTATCTGTTTATTTCTCTATGATGAACAACTTTTCTAACACTGCATGCAATGTAATTACATTTAATTATGGTTTATTTTTAACAGGTAGAATTAGAAGATCATGTGATGTTGGAGTAGGAGGATTTATCTTGGTGACTTTAGGATGCTGGTATGTTTGCTAAATCCCATTTGAAGAGATTTCCGTCTCAGTGAAGAATCTTGATTTAAAAGAACTTATCAATGGAATATTGCTGGAATGCCTTGAAACATATAAGTAGCCATATATTACCATTCATCAAATGCTTGAACAGAGTAATGAATGACAAGACATTCTGTTAAAGTTACTGACAAGAAGGCCCCAGCTATTTTATTCATCACATCTGGACTAACACAGGTGTTTTGAGCAAAATAAGCCAACACCAAGTTAATGTGATAGAAGACATATCTTAACGATTATGAAGAAAGGTGTTCAGAGGTATTCTGACACCAAACACCAAGTAAACAGCACCGTAATGTTGGGAATCTTCGTCTTGGGTAGTCATTTGTTAAGTGTTTTGAAATTGTGTGATTAAAAGCAATAGATAAACTCTATATAATCCTTACAGTAACTTTGTGTACTAATAATTTACTCATATCCTCCTTTTCTTACAAGGTTCCATTGTAGATATAATTATGCAAAGCAAAGAATCCAGCAGAGAATTATCAGAGAAGGAATGAAGAATAAAATTTTGTATGAAAGCACCCACCTTGATCCTGAAAGAAAACCAACCAACAGCAACGGCAGCAACTGAGCAGCCTTGAGCATAGGAAAAAACAACTCTGTAGCCAGTGAATAACCACATAAAACCGTATGTACACCCAGAAAGTTCTTAACCAAGTAAATAAAGTGTGTCTGAGCTTGAAATTTCCCAATTTATTCTGGCCCTTTACTTCCTGCCAGTATAGACAGCATTCATATGTGCCTCAGGTACTGCACCTGTCAGGGTGGGAATACCAATAGTATAGGCAATGTGAAGAATTACAACCTCATGTTCACTGTACTTGGAGAAAGCTGCCTTGTAATAGTGAGTTGGGCCTGCAGCTGTAGCCCTGTGGCATCTGATCCCGTCAGATCTCGGAAGCTAAGCAGGGTCGGGCCTGGTTAGTACCTGGATGGGAGACCTCCTGGGAACACCAGAAGCTGTAGGCTTGGGAGAAGGACCTGGCAACCCCCTCCCAAAAATCAATCTGCCATTGAAAACCCTAGGCACAGCAGAGAAGCACTGACAATAGTGTTTCCCCTGTTGTACAGAGGGTCGCTATGAGTTGGATACCGACTCTGCGGCACCTAACAACAATAGTGAGTTATTGATGAGATTTCAAGAAATCAGATCTCCCCCAGTTGGATTTTTAAGTTTGCCTTAAAAACAAGTCACAACTTCCAGTATCAACATCACTTGTTTATGAAGACAGGGTCTTGCTATGTAGCCCAGGCCAGCCTTGAACTTGGAACCTAACCTTAACCACTGGGTAACAGATGTGTACCACCACACCTGGCCCTCTTTTCAACATCAGTTCTAAGAAGATCTGTTAAGCATTAGATGCTTAGAAAATGCTAAAAAATACGGAAACATGCCCACCTTGAGGCTGTCCCTAGGAGGACCAAAAAGTGCTGAGGCATGTGGTTTACAAACTGGATGATGGTGCAGTAAAGATGCTCTAAGAGAACATTTTAAATCTAACAGCTGCCCAAGGGAACACCTGGGCATTGATAAATGAGGGACGGTTCTAGAAAGAAAAAGGCAGTTTACAAAATCTGCCCACTCTTCCTGGCACAGGCCAGTACTGAGTACAATCTACCTTACACAGACTGGTCATGTCCAAACAAAAAGCTAAAATTCCCATGTGATGTTCATGTTTTTAGAGGCAGCACTGCCTGAGTCAGAGGGAAATACTGACAAGCAATCATCATTCTGATATTTAACAAGCCATATGGACAGGCCACTTGAGCTCAAAGCTGCAGTTTACTAACACAGGTATTATTAGCATGCTAACCTGGGTAGTTGATTAAGTACAGCCCCTTTTAGCTCCCATCACTGCAAGTTCATCTTACCCCAAATGAGAGAAACCTCTCTTGGCTGGTAAAACTTCCAGTGCTGTCACCTGACCATTTCATTTCGCTGTCACAGCAGAACGACTGCACAAAGCGGAGACCTGGACAAAAACAAAGTGATAATTTGGTTGTATTACTTTGCTAGTAACTTGTATCTTGTCCTTGAACTGCAGAGACTAAAAGGTCTCTACACTCCACATCTAGGCCCTGCACACCACCCCACCACACATCACCTAACCTCTTGTGAGGTACTGGCAGACTTTCCACCGCACAGCATGACATTTTATACTTGAACCCACGCCTTTCCTCAACAATTTCAGTCGTTCCTAGCTCCCCTCTCCAACTTCCCACTCTTTTGCTCACTAATTTCTGGGAACTAGTCATCTTTCTTCTCCTTGAGCTTCTCAGAGTAGCTGGCACTTTTAGTGTTCACAGGTGTGTGCTACACACAGTGCCAAAGTCTCTGTTGGCCAAGAACCTAGTCCACTCTTCAAGTTCTAACAAAGCCATCTGGCACAAAATAGTCAACGAATGCTAATTAGTGCATGTCCACCTACAAAGCCTACGTTTCCCCTCACCCAAACTTCCACACTGCAAATTTTAAACTGAACAATAACCCACCTTCCCTGCCCACGTGGAAGCCTTCAGCCAATGCTTTCTTCATTGATCCATTAATTCCAAAATTTCACACTAGGTGATATAGCAGTAGGTACCAGCTAAATAGCTGATTAAAATAGAATTATCGTTAGTAGTTTTGAAAACTTTTTGCATCTTATCTATCATTCCTACTTTGAAAAATCTAGTGCCTTATGCATTTCCCCCTTCCCTCTCCCCTCCCTCTTTTTTATCTTAACTACTTGCTTTTCCACCTCAATAAAAGGACTTTGGGGAATGTTAAGTTAGTTTTTCCTGGGCTTGTGATATATATTGAGTTTGTCAACAGTTAAGTCTTGGCTATACTAAAACCATTATTTGATTTGCAAGCATCTCTTTAGTCTACGTACCTCTAACTCCATCGCTGGCTTCCCTTTGCTTCGATTATATAATTCGAGGTTTATATAATAAATTCAGGATTCCTGTTTATGCACTTTTCAGCAAAGAGCTAGGGATCAAATAGGGTTTGAATCCTTCTATTCCTAGATAAAAGTCTGTGATGGGGTCAAGGCACCCCTTTAACAGTCATGTCAAATACACTATTCTTTGAGTAAGCAGACCTTTAACAGGTAGAAAAACTAAAACAATCTGAGACTTGTAATGGTTCTCTAGAATAATTTCTGGAAGCATCTTGTAATAGTCCAGTAATTATCAGATAAGGCCAATATGCCAGCATCCACTCCCACCCAAATGCTCATTTCTTTACACATCTTATTTTGTACATTAGGTTCCACTTAAGTGTTTTTAACTAAGGGAAGCCAAGACTGGTACAGCAAAAACTTTATTAAGATATTTTTCAAAGTATTGCTTTTTAATGTTTATGATGTGAATGCTACAGATAAATGAACTGCAATTATTTTGGCTCAAGACAGGCTTGCCTACTAGACCAGGGTGGCCTCCGACTCACAATCCTGCCTCAGCTTCCCAAGTGCTGTGATTGCAGATATGCACACCTGGCTAAAAATACTATCAGTGCGTTTCAACCATTGCATTCACCACATACTCTTACATTGTCTGGTGTTAAGGATGGTAAGAGTATTTTTATGTTGAGGCTATCACTGGCTATATTACATACTGAGCTAAGGCATTTCTGTTCACTTTAAGTGTAGCTCAATGTGATGGGTGGCCTCTCCCACCTTTTTCCTAGAATAATTAGGTCTTACACACTAAGCCACTTGTTATATGGCACACTCTTCAGTGGACAAAAAAAAAAAAAAAAAATCTCTGCATATAGTCCTTTCCCCAACCCTCAGGGCCTCAAACGTCCCAGGCAGGGAAGCGCTCTGGCATTGAGCTACACACCTGTATCCCTTTTCATTTTTTAAGACAGGATCTCTCAAAGTTGTGCAGGCCACTTTTGGCCTTGATCTTGTAAACCTCCCGTCCCAGCCTCCAGGGTAATTGGGATTACATTAGCAATGGCACCTGGCTCCATATTAGATCTTTAAAGGATTAGTTTCCACGAAAATGCTTCTTCCACTGTACCATGAAGTTGTATGAAATAATATGCCTTACCACATACATTCAGAGCTTGTTTTTCAAAACAATTTTTTTTTCTATACCTTCATGGATTTTTTCCCCATCAAATTAACAAACGGTTATGAAACCTTGAGTTGCCTGCTCTTTAGAAGCCATTAGGTTGCCTTTTGAAAGCAGACACATCCTTCATTGTGCAAACCCTCACAGCAGCATTACCAAAACACAACCAAGTCTTCTTGTTTCACCTGAGAACATACTCTGGTGTATGCAGTGGGAAAAACAATCTTCTAAACAAGTCTTGGTAATTTCAGACTTACAAGTGTAGTTAAATGCTCTGGACTGGTATAATCAGAGCCCCGTTCCATCCATCTTTAAGTTTTAAAATTTACTTCCTAGCTGATTTTAACCTTTCAAAACATTTATTTATAGCTCTTCATTACCCCCAAAAACCCTCCCACTATTTTGTGGACTTTCTAAAGCTGGTATTTAGTATAAATGCAGAAAAGATTTTGGGAAGCCAAGGCAGAAAGGCAACCTACAATACTCTTTAAGACTCAGGCCTTTGCATGTATTCCTGTAAACCCATGCAAGAGGACCATCAATTGCAAAGCAAATCTTTCAACTTCAGGTACACAAAGCAAAAATTAGAAAGCCTTTTTCTGTTAGAGAATCTGTCCATCTGGTTGCCCAATTTTGTTTTATTTAAAGTGATTCTGGAAGCCTAACATAACTGTTAAACATACAAGCAGCAATTAATTTGGAATACCTATTGGAATCACTGGAACACATTTAGTTGGGCCCTTTTACTCTTCCACACAGCACATTCACATGGACAAGACTAAGGAAAAGGAGATGAAACAAATCAGCATTTTCTTTTTGCTTTATTACTTTCACACACAATAAATGAAGTACGGTGGAACCTTATTTGTCCATGACTATCCCATCTTCCTTAACTAAGTACCTCAAAAAACTGATTGACAAGCACTGTCTCTTCACTATGTAAACTTAGCTTCTGAAGCATTTACATCACATCTGTTAAATGTCTATTCTAGCCGTCTCTTCATTCTTGGGTGGCTCAATTTTAAGTTTTTTGGTTGATTGCATTTGTAGCAATGTTTCAAGTGTTTGGACCTACAGAACGTTTTGCTGGGCAAATACTACTTCCTATACTATACATCATGGAACAGGCCTGTCAAAGGAAAAGCAGGAAAACACATGTTTCATAGTTCAGTATTTATCAGATGCTATCAGCTCTCTAGCCTGCAACCCCTGAAGAGCTTCCACTATTGCCATGTTGGTCATGCCATGAGTGGTTATGCCATTTGCCAAGCCTGGTGACTGTTAACCATGAAACAAAGGAACTGAGGTTTTTGTAAAACATTTTTTCCAGGCTAGACACTAGTCTCAAATGTCATTTTCTCATCACTTTTTGACTATGGTAGTTTCCTTGGAGTTAGCTGTGTTTAAAGCCCTTGGCCCCATGGTTCCTTGTCAAGACACAAGCATATTGTGAATCGTGGCATGAAAAATAGATTAACGAAAACCTAAGTTTATATTCTTAGGCAAACTAGGCAACTACCAACAACGTCCGTGGACTAATCAAGGTTAACAGGTGTCCTAAAAACTCACTGCACAAAGCAGTGCTTATTGATGTCCTGGCTTGTCAGTTACTTTTAACAGCTGTCACCCTACCAACACTGGGCTTACCACTGCAAATAATCCTGTAAGATACAGATATTAATCTGACAAATCCTCCCACCAATTTCCAATCTATTTTACCTTATAAACTAGAAGTTTCTGTGGTAACTGACTCAATCACCTGTATTTTTACTCAGTTGCCAAGGATGGAAAAATTTATTAATATGTATATATCTTTTTCACCCATCTGAGGTTTCACTTTTGAGGTTGCTCCAACACATACACACTAGCAAAATATTTAGGGTCCCCTACTAATGTTTTCCTACCCCACCCTACTCAAGGGATGCATACTACTTCAGTATGGTAGCTCACTTTCAAATTCTCAAGGGTCCATAAACAAGGTTAGTAAGGGCTAACAAATTGTTAGGTCACTCCATCATGAGTTAGCTGGACAAAGTACTTTTAATACTAACCTTACAAACATGCACCTATAGTACTACGAAAAGAAAAAAAAAACCCACCAGAAATAATTAAAAATTCAAAAGCACTAAGCCAGCTAGATCTGCCCTCTTCAAATTTTATTAGTTTAGGAATGGCAGCTATGACCAAAAAAATAAACAAAAACAAATCCTAGCTAAAATTCATCCAAGAAAGACTCTGTATGAAGGGCAGTGCAGTTTCACTGAATTTTAGCTAAATCTAGGTGATCAATGATTTGAAGGGATGTGACATATTACTAGTAAATTCAAATCATTATTCAAAGATATTATAATCTCTATAGCTTTGCCTTTACTAACAATCACTAAAAACATTAAAATTTAAGCCCAGTTTTCTAACTACCTAACGGAGCTCCAGAATTGCAAATAGTGAGTTTAGATTCAAACCATTTTAAAAGCATTTTAGAAAAAAATGGCTTTAGATACAACACTGTGTCACCTTTCCCAGAGAAAACTGAAGAATTGGAGAGGATAGGTATTTAGTAATTATCCTCTCCAAGTTCCATTAACTTTAAAAAAACAAGACATTTTACATTTATGTGCAGGAAGGAAATCATGGAATCTGTCTTAAGCTTTTTCTACTTTTTAAAAAGAAATCATATATATACTCATAGATCTACAACTAGGTCTCCATATCCAAATATATAGAACTACCTAAAAGGCTATTAAAATATATTTTTGCGCAGTGGAACCCATTATAGACATGATCCTAGGATAAAAAGCCAATTTATGTTAATGAACAAGTTTATAGAAAAATATGTCATGTTTCCCACAAGTAAAATACACTGCCACCTACCCATGTATATAAAATCCCCAGGTGAAAAAGTTAAAACAAAAACAAAAAACACTACTAGTAACATTTTGTACTATTGTAAGAAAATTACTTTCAAGCTTAAATACTGCTTCCTTGATTTGACTCAATCTCAAAATTTCATCTTGCTGTCTGGATATTAAGGCCATAAGCTGGTCATGACCTTTTCAGAGGTCACAAGCCAGGGCCCTGCAAAGGGTAAATATTATGTAACCTACCAGCAACAAAGGAAAATTTTTATGTGGCCGTTAATTTTAGTTACTACTTCACCATTTGTATCCTCTACCTTTTTAAGTTCCAGATTTCTTTCCTACTAATCTATATTCTATTTTCCTAACACCTGTTGACCAGGCCTCATCCCTCTGAATGATCCAAGGGACAAACCCAGGGCACCTCATACATACTAGGAAACGTGCTGTACCTCTGAGCCACATCTCCAGTCCCCACCCTAGCTGTGACTCAGCATGTTGTATTAACTGTGAAAGCACTTGACTGAAACGCAATCTACTACTAGGTTTTCTCTAGTCAGGATTTGCTTGAAGCCAAATCTAATTATTCGAATGTTTGGGGGGGGGGTGTTTTGCATGTGAGGGAAGAGTGAATGATAAACCAAGTCTCTCATTCTCATCTTATTCTGCCAGAATTTGGCATTTTTTAAAAGAATTTACCCCCCCCTTTGCTATTTGGTATATTTCCTTTTGTGAATTTCTTAAACACTAAAGCTATTTCTTTCATGAGTACAGACAATCCTAATCATCTTAACATTACTTCTAGAAGTTTAACATATTTCCAGACAGCCCTTTTAAAAAAACCTATTCCTCCTCCCTCCCCTCAATTTTTTTGGACTACATATGCTTGATGGTCTACCTAGTATTATTTAAACATTATTTCCCCCTTGCAATTATGAATGAGTTCTTTTAAGCAATTTTCAACTACATGTATCCAAGATGTTTTTTTAAAGGCACAAATGAAAACTGCAGGACACCTAAACACCGATTAGCATCACAATTTGAATTGCCCCTGGGGTTAATAAGTGCATGCAATCCTAATAATGTACATCAGAAATTAACTCATGCCACTGGGTGCTAAGTTAATTGCTAAAAAGGCAAAAACTTATTAAGTTACTACCTTGTACTATTATATATTTCTACAGTAACTACTTTGTTCTAAAGAGTTCAAATGAACCTACACCATCTAAAACTCAACTCCAGCTCAAGAAAATTCCTAGATGAACTCAAGTTAAAATAAAAAGAAAGTTAGAGTAACTAAATTCTAAGCAATCAGATAAAACAAACCTGAACTTACCACAACCTAAGAACACCAACAAAACACTAGATTGAAGTCAAGTTTTAGTTCTACAGTTTGACTCCTGATTCCTCACTTCATGGTGAGGGTCCTTTAGAAGATTAAGTGTTCCGTGCAAACCCAATAAAATTACAATTAGGGGATCCAATGTCATCACAGAGCTACAGTTAAGTTAGCAGTGTTGTGTAGTAGTGAAATCAGTAACTGGCTTGCATGATGGCTTCTAAAAGCATCTGTTCCCAGAGTTTCATGTATCTCATATATGCATATTAAATTATCAGTTGAGGACAGCCGTTAGCATTTTGTAAAGGTGATAAACTGAGCCTTTACTTCTCCCAGCCAGTACCTTTTCCCCTCATTAAATACGTTAAAAGCCACCTGGAGAGAGGGGAAGGGAAGAATTCAACTTTACTTCATATTATAAATCATCAGTATACATTTAAGTTTTTAAAACCTAAATGTTCCAAGTACAGAGTAAAAGAATAAGCTGTCCAGAAAGCACACACTTAAAGCTTCTCCTCTTAGGAGTTGTATAGAGGGATTTTGAACCTTGATGGCGAGAATCCCAGAACAAGAGTAAAATGAATTCTTTTTATTGCAAACAAACGTCTAAATTAATTTCTCCACCCACTTTCTTTAGAAAGAAAAAGAAATCAGCAGGCTAAGGAGATACCCATTCAAGAACTGACATGATTAAAAATTAAGATATAAATGGGTGACTCACAATTTCATTAGCTTACAAAGATGGTGGAGTTAACTACTACAAGCACACTAGTTATACAGTATTTTGTGGGAGAAGGGCATACAGACATAGCTAACTTCATATAGATCCCATTAGACAACTGGATTTACAACAAGTTTTTTTAATAAGAAATGGGCAAAGCCAGCTTTCTTTTCAGAATCAAAATGCAGAACAAATGGAAAAATTATGGTATTTAACCTTCACAAGTTTTGAGCCTCCACAAATAACGCAACCAAGTTTTACATTTTTAACAGCCCTTCTACATACACTCCATCTTCTCCATCTTTGTTTCCAAGGTTTATCTTTCATTCCCAACTATGCCAATTCCATTGTTATTTAAACAGGAAGCCTTCCCAGTTTTTGTCAGAAATTACTATTTAGCTTACCC
>VMDO01012693.1:0-61128 GCA_007922755.1 Pedetes capensis | reverse complement strand
TATTCCCAAAAAAGGGGATCCGACTGAATGTGCAAACTATCGGACAATATCATTAATATCACACACCAGCAAAATTCTACTAAAGATCATTCAGAAGCGACTGCAGCAATACATAGACAGGGAATTACCGGAAAATCAAGCGGGATTCAGAAGAGGGTGGGGAACTAGGGACATCATTGCTGATGTCAGGTGGATATTAACTGAAAGCAGAGAATGTCAGAAAGATGTCTATCTATGTTTTATTGACTACGCAAAAGCATTTGATTGTGTGGATCACAAAAAATTATGGATAACACTTCGGAACATGGGAATACCAGAACACCTAATTGTGCTCATGAGGAATCTGTACGTAAACCAGGAGGCAGTTGTTCGAGTACAACAAGGAAACACAGCCCAGTTTAAAGTTGAGAAAGGTGTGTCAGGGCTGTATACTTTCACCCTATCTCTTCAATTTATACGCTGAGCAAGTAATCCGAGAAGCCGGACTTTTTAGGAAGAATGCGTCATCAAGATTGGAGGAAGACTCATTAAGAACCTGCGTTATGCAGATGACACAACTCTGCTTTCTGAAAGTGAAGAGGATTTAAAACATTTACTGATAAAGATCAAAGATCATCGCCTTCAACATGGGTTACGACTTAACATCAACAAAACAAAAATCCTTATGTCTGTGTCAGCGCACAACTTCACAATAAATGGAGAAAAGATTGAGGTTGTCCAGGATTTTGCTTTGCTTGGCTCTATAATCAACACCCGTGGAAGCAGCAGTCAAGAAATCAAAAGACACATTGCTCCAGGAAAAGCTGTGGCAAAAGATCTCTTTAGAGTATTGAAAAGCAAAGATGTCACATTGAAGATGAAGGTGCGTCTGACTCATGCCCTGGTATTTTCAGTCACATCATATAGTTGTAAAAGCTGGACATTGAACAAGGGAGATAGAAAAAGAATTGATGCTTTTGAATTGTGGTGCTTGAGATGTCTATTGAATATACCATGGACTGCCAAAAGAACCAACAACTCTGTCCTAGAATTAGTGCAACCAGAGTGTTCCTTGGAAGCAAGAATGGCCAGACTGTTTCTTACATATTTCAGACATGTGGTCAGGAGAGATCAATCCCTGGAGAAGGACATCATTTTTGGGAGAGTGGCAGGTCAACGCCAAAGAGGAATACCCTCCACCAGATGGATTGACGCAGTGTCTGCAACAATGGGCTTAAATAGAAATAAGATCATTTGCCTGGCACAGAATCGGCAAGTGTTTCGATCTGCTATACATAGGGCCTCTAAGAGTCGGACTCGAGTTGCAGGCACCTAACAACAACAACAACAACAACAACAACTAATGTATAACCAGTGCCTATACTTTGTGTGGGTAGGTTCAATTGCAGGAAATGATTGGCATAATTTGGGATCATTTTGCAAACATGATTTGGATAATATTTATTTGAACTTGATTTCTATCTATGCTAAGCCTTGATTGAGGAGAAATGCTACTTTTCTAACTAGAAATATATCATTGACATTTTCTCCCATAATTAAAGTTGGGTTCTTCAAAAGTGAATTTAAGCTTTCCCTCCATATAATGAAAAAATTGCTCAAAAATTTTAATTATTTTTCTACTTCATATTGTATCATGTTTTCTAAAATTATGAGGTTTTATATTACTCATAATGGTATTTCATTACTTATTTTATTTGCCAGTGGATGCATAGATGTTTGGATGTTTTGTTCCACTAAAAATATCTAAAAAACACAATTTGTCAGAATACATGGATAAACAAATTGACATCATTTATATAGTCACCCAGTAAAAATATACTAAGTAAATAAAGCAACAAGTTCAAGTGATTTTGTTGTTGCATTTGGCAGAGGAAGAAAATATAGCTGGCAATGAAAGATAGTACCACTAATTTTAGACTTTTCAAAACATGTGGTAATTATGTCTAAAAAGTAGCTCCAGACATATCAAGTTTGTGTAAATGTAAAATAGTGTACAGAAAATTACAATGACGGAATTCTGGCCTAGTTGCTGAATGAAATGCCCTTGATTTAATTTTATTTATCATCATCAAGGTATAAGTCTTAAGTGAGCAACAGCAATTGTTATTATTGTTACTGCTGACCTTATGGTTTTAGATATCTTGGTTGGTTCTACAAGCTAATTAAACTTAGTTAATTAAACTACTTAAACTCCTAGAATGATGTATAATTTGATTTTTCACCATCATCCCCATTTACCACTAATTCCATCATAGTGATATTTTCCATTTAAATAAAAATGGTAACTTATGTTTTTTAAATATCTGAGGAACTATTTCAGTGTTAAAAGCACGCTAGGAAATGCTCTATTTTTAAAAATTTCCTTTGGGTTTCTAAGGATAGAATTTCATAATGCTTCACAATGTCCATCAATTTTCATTTATGATTTCATTTGCTTAGAGAATTTTATGTTTATGTTCTTAAGTAATGTCTAAAAACTAGACAGTACTGCTTCTAAAATAAATGAGAGAAAGGCAGATACTTCATCTGAAATTTAGAAGTAATTTTATATGTTTATCTAGCATAAATATTAATATAAAAGCACAACATTTTAAAGGTTAAGATTTGTATGTTCATAATGATATATTTATTCATTATTAGTATATATAACACATTGTAACTTCATTTTTTCACATGGACTTTCCAAAGAATAATGATGATGGAAAAGACCTGCTTCCAGAAATGAATGTATAATATAGAAAAATATAGAGTGGATGTGAGTTTAATGAAGCTTTATAGGTATAAAGATTATTATAGATAAAATGATTTTGAAACCTATTTCCTGCCACTGGTAAGGCCTGAGATGTAGAGCACATGAAAGAAAGCGAAGAAAAAAATTATTTTCAAGTCACATATATGTGAAGTCATTGCTGGATTTATCAGAATTGCATTTTTTATTTATTAGATTTTCATTTTGAGACCTTATTTTACTCTTCAATCATAAAATAACTAATCATAAAATAACTTAGGTTTGGCTGAAGTTAAAGAAGTAATAAAATACCTCAAACATGACAATCATAACTATCACTTTTCACTTACTAATAAGTTCATGTCAATTAATTTTGGACAAAAACATTTTGTTCCCTCTGCCTAGCAAAACAACTTTGATAAATTTATATTAGTTCCAAGGTTTTAGATGATTAGAAAAATGCCTTAATTCAGATGTTGTTCAATTTTGTTCTAATCCCAACTCATAATTTCCTGGAGGTGAATTTACATAAGAAGCCAAATCAATGGAGCCCCCTGATATTGGATTTTCAGCCACCCAAACTCTGAGTTCAGTAAGCCTCTTATTTTGTAAGTTTATCCTGCCTTAAATATTTCAGTACAGTAACAGATAATGGCCTAATACTCACACAAGCATGCACAAACAAAACACGCACAGATGCAAAACAGTACAGATCATATATGAGGTATAGAAAAATCACTAATATATGAACAAGCCGAAATTTTGAGTCTTAAAATTATATTGTCTCTGGCACATAGCTTATGTGACAGAATGCTAGCTGAAGGGTTAGGCAAAGGCCATGCCCCAGAGGAAACAAATACAAGGGTGAAAAGCATAGAGTTTGTCCAGGAAGCTAGTATAGTTTTAAAAGGGTACATTGGACTCTCAGATTTCACATTTATTTTTGACTTTAGGCATTATTAAATTGCATGTTTCCAATGGCTCAGCATATGGCACTTTGTTCTTGACATCTTTACCTTTTTGACCTTCTGAATAAATTTTTCTTTAAAAATAGTGAAATTGAAAACCTACCTTGATATTAGGTAGGTTTACTAGAAAAGATTCCAATTATAAAAATTTAAAAATAATTTCTACACTACTTCTCAAAAAAAATTGAAGGGAAAAACATTACAAAATAACACAGAAAAATATGACATATTCACTCTGGACTGGGATTTTTATCCAAGGAAGACAACAATGATTCTTAATACAACAATCACTTAATGTGATTCATCATATTAAGGAATTATAAAGTAAAACTGTATAAACATGTTATGTGAAAACTGAAAAGAGCAAGGAAGTCACTTTCACTGATCCTGTTCAACATATTAATGAGGATGCTTAGTGCAATAATTCAAGACAAAAATAAAATTTACAGATATATTTCCCTGTCACTTCCATTCTACTTTTAAGCCTACCCACTGAACTTTATAGAATCTATTTATAGAATCTATTATTGTTTACTCAGAAAAGCCAAGTGTTCACAGGAAACTGGTCCTAGAACTAATAAGTGCATTCGGAATGTTTTTAGGATTTAAAGTCAGAACAGAAATATATATCTCATGAACATTTGGAAACTAAAACTAAAAAAAAAAAAAAGCAGCAATACAATTGTTCACAGAATTTTTTGTAGAAATAACAAAATGATTCTAAATTTAAATGGAAAGGCAAAGGAATTTAAAACAATAAAACCAATTTTTATAAAAAACAGAAATTGAAGGATTCATAATAAATGATTTTAAGATTGCTAGTAAGATGTAGTAATAAAGACAGTGTGTGGTTGTAGTAAAAAATAGACACACAGTTCAGAGAACATAGTAAAAATCCAAAAATAAAGCAATACACATATGGTCAATTGATTTTCAATGAAAACACAAAGGCAGTCAATGGACAAAGAGTAATATATTTTTAAGAAACAATGCTGATGTACAAAATGCAAAGATTTTTTCCCATTCCATGGGGTTTCCTTGACTCTGTTAATTGTTTCTTTTGCTGTGCAGGAGCTTTTTAATTTCATGCAATTCCATTTATCTATTCTTGTCGCAATTTCTTGAGCAATTGGAGTCCTATTAAGGAAATACTTTCCTAAGCCTATATGATGGAGTGTGTTGCCTATCTTGCCTTCTATAAGTTTTAAAGATTCTGATTTTATGTTGAGATCTTTTATCCATTTTGAGTTAACTTTCATGTATATTGAGAGATGGGGGTCAGCTTTCATTTTTCTGCATGAGGATGACCATGTTTCCCAGCACCATTTGTTGAAGAGGCTGTCCTTTTTCCAGTTTACTTGCTTTGCTCCTTTGTTGAAAATCAGGTGGCTATATATGTGTTGAGGTATTTCTGGGTCTTCTATTCTGTTCCAGATGTCTTCAGCCCTATTTTTGTGCCAGTACCAAGCTGTTTTTGCAACCACTGCTCTATAGTATAGCTTGAAGTCAGGAATTGTGATTCCACCTGCATTCATTTTGCAGCTTAAG
The DNA here is from genome assembly GCA_007922755.1 of Pedetes capensis. Lineage (NCBI taxonomy): Eukaryota > Metazoa > Chordata > Mammalia > Rodentia > Pedetidae > Pedetes > Pedetes capensis. The sequence continues at coordinate 55,884 of VMDO01012693.1, read as the reverse complement.
AGTGTTTTGTCTATACGTGGTGAGATAAAGGTCTAATTACTAGAATTTATAAAGAACTCAAGAAAAAAATCTCCCAAAAAACCAAACAACCCAATACACAAATGGACAAAGGAACTGAGTAGACAGTTCTCAAATGAAGAGGTCCATAAAGCCATGAAACACATGAAAAAATGCTCAACATCCCTAGCCATTAGGGAAATGCAAATCAAAACAACTCTGAGATTTCACCTTACACCAGTAAGACTGGCCAAGATCAATAAAACAAACAACAACAAATGCTGGCGAGGTTGCAGGGAAAAGGGAACACTCTTACATTGTTGGTGGAGCTATAAATTGGTCTAACCACTGTGGAAATCAATATGGAGGTAACTTAAAAAACTAAAAATAGATCTACCATATGACCCAGCTATAACACTATTGGGAATTTACCCAAAGGGAGATGGGTCATCATACCACAGAGACACCTGCATCTCCATGTTGAATGCAGCACTTTTCACAATAGCAAGGATATGGAATCAACCAAAGTGCCCTTCAACACAAGAATAGATAAAAAACTATGGTATATATGCAAAATAGAATACTACTCATCAATCAAGAAAAATGAAAAAAGGTCATCCACAGCAAAATGGATGGAATTAGAGAAAATTATTTTGAGTGAATGAACACAAGCTCGGAAAGAGAAACACCACATGTTCTCACTCATATGTGGGAGCTGATTCAATATTATAAGAAGGAAAAATCCCATTCAAAGGTTGGATCAAAATAAAAGAGGGGGGAGATAAGAATTGTGTCCATTTAAATGGTCTAGAAAATGCATGTAATTGTACTAACAAGATAAAAACAAAGACCACTACAGGAAAAGTTTCTATCTTAAACAGAACTGGAACCCAAGGACATATAGAAAAATATTACCATGTAAAAGATAGAGAAGATTTAGATGGGGGGAAGGGGGAAGCATAGGGGAGGGTAAGGGGTAACCTATATGAATAATGTTCATCAAAATGCATATATGGAAATGTCACAATGAAAAGCATGTCAGAATGAATCACATTAAGTTGTACATTAAAAATTTTCAATATAAAAAAGAAAAGAATGCTGAAACAGTTGAGTATTTATGAAAATATCTGGAGTTACTGTGAACTATATATGACTTAAAATGTATTTTATCTTACTTATTTTGATTTTTCTTTTAGTTTTTCCTCTTCAATGGTTCAATGGTATATTTTCTTTTTTATTTCTCATCTCTTTTTCCATCAATCAGAAAAGTTTCTTTATCTTTTTTGTTCAAACTAAAACCTAATACTCTTGAATATTTTGATCTGGGTGATGTTCTGGTGTATGCCATTGTTAAAAGTCCAGAACTATACACTAAAAGGAATTGATTTTACTGTACAAATAATTTTTAGTTAAATTAAAAAAAAAATTCACCAGGCCAAGATTCAGAAGCATATCAAAAAGTATGAAAAAGATCTCAAAGAGGCTGACAGGTAACAGAAATGCTAGGATTAATTGAAAAAGCATTTAAAAGAAGCCATTATAAAAGTGTCTTAACAAATACGCATAAATATACTTTAAACAAAAATAGTAGAAATTTGCAAAGACAATGAAAGATACACAAAAGAACTACATAGAATTTTAGAACTGAATTAGAGTTTTAGAACTGAAAAGTACAGTCAATGAAATTAAAGTTCAGTGGGTAGGCTTAAAAGTAGAATGGAAGTGACAGAGAAATATATCTGTAAAATAGAACCTAGAATAATAAAAGTTTCTCCAATATCAACAGAGAGAAAATAATTTTATTAAAAAAAATAAGCAAAAACAAGAATAGATCCTCAGGGACCTGTGGGACTATAATGAAAGATTTAAATTTTTTGGAACTTTGAAAAAAAGAGTAGAAGAGGCCAGGGCTGAAGAAGTACTAGAAGAAATGATTATGGTTTGAATATGAAATGCTTCCCACTAGCTTATGTGTTGTACTCTCAGTCCCCAGTGGATGGCACTATTTCGGGAAGCTCTGGAAACTTTGTTGTTGTTGTTAGGTGCCATACAGTCGGTATCCGACTCAAAGCGACCCTTACAGGGTTTTCAATGGCTGACTGTTTTGGGATTTCCTTGGAGTGGATTGCCGGGTCCTTCTCCCGCTTTTGTGGTGCTGGGAATCAAACTCAGGACCTCAGAGACTGCAGCACAGCGCTCTACCAACTGAGCTAAATCCCAGCCCCCTGGAAACTTTAGGAGGTAGGAATTACTTGGAAGAAGTAGGTCACTAGGAACATGTTCTTGGCAGCTGTATCTTGTCCTGGACTCCTCTCCTCCTCCCTCCTCCTCCTCCCCCTCTCCTCTTCCTCCAACTCCTCCTCCTCCTCCTCCTTCTATTGTTCCTTCCTCCCCCCTCCCCCCCCTCTTCTTTCTCTCTCTCCCCACTTCCTGTCTGATGAGATGTGAACTGCACTGCACTCTTCTTACCTGGAGACAGTTGGTGTAACTTAGTGACATCCTGTCTCAAAACAAAGAAAATTAAAAATGGGTTGCAGAGTACAGCCCAGTGTTAGAGCACTTGCAAATTATGTGAAAGACCTGAGGTTCAACTCCCAGGTTCTTCCTGACTAAAAAAAGAAAGAAAGATAAAAAACATACAAATAACTAATAAGGAAATAATGGTTGAGAAATTTCTTAAACTTGACAACATATATAAAATTACAATATAATGAAGATTTGAGAAACCCAGACAGAATAAACTCAATAAGATTCAATGTATGGCATATCATACATAATTAAACTAAAAACTGAAGAAAAAATGTACTCAGTGCAGCTAGACAAAAGTGGTATCTTACATATTAGAGAAAATCAATTTAGATGACAGAAAATTTTTCATTAAAAGCCATATAGGCCAGAAAACAATGGCAGAATGTATTTCAATTGCTGAAATAAAAACTGCTACTTTAAAATGAAAAAGTATACTGAGTTTGAGATAAAACTAAGCAAACAAATAAGGAATGCCTAGTATATCCTCTGATTTTTAACTGGTATAACAATATTTATTAGTCCATTTCTAATTTAGATAGGATTTCAACAATGTAAAAACCTGTTGGCTCCAGCATTGTCCTTCTCCTTTGCCATTTTAGATACGTATGTTATCATTATGATTTAATTTAGCTTTTATTTTTATAATAATATTAGGAGAATTTCTATGTGGCTAGGAAGAGCTTGGTACTTAGAGTCTGCAGTTAATTAGTTCTATGCAGATGGCTGATAGTTTGAAGAAAGGTAATAAACTCACCTTTAGGGATCATCTCCCACACTACATGGCCCTTTACAATGTATGAAAGCCAGTGATATGGCCAAGTTTAGAGCATTTATAACTGTTGCAAGTTATGGTCATTGTGCTCTTCATTCAGAACTGAAAAAAATACTTTCTTCAAATCGATCTGTCCACCTTGTTAACATGCAGTGCTGTAGATGTTTTTCTTCAACTGTACATTTATGTTTAGATTTCTGATGTTTTTGTTTGTTTTCTTTTTCTTTTCTTTTCTTTCTTTCTTTTTTTTTTTTTTTTTTTTTTCAGTACTGGGGGTTGAACCCAGGGCCTAGGGCTTACATGCGCTGCAAGTGCTGGACCACTGAGCTGCACCCTCAGCCTACTTTTTTTTTTTATATACTTTTTGAGACAGGATCTCACCAAGTTACACAGACTGCCTCTGGTCTCGAACTTGTGATCCTCCTGCCTCCGCCTCTCAAGTCACTGGGATTATAGACATGCACCACCACGCCCGGCTCTTTTTTTCTTTTTAACAGTGGGTGAGCTACACATATATGATCTAATAGAAACATGTTTAATTTCTCTAAGATCTACTTGCACATCCATGTTCATTGCAGACATTTCACAATTGTTAAGAGATGGAAGTAGTCCAAATATCTTTCAATAAATAAATGAAAAATTACAAAGTGTAGCATATACATACAAAGGAATATTATACATCCTTTAAAAAGAAGGATTTCTGACACATGAACTTTGAGAACAATATACTGAGTGAGATTAAGCAATAACAAAAGGACAAATATTGCATTCAACCACTCATAAGAAGCGTAAAGTAGTCAAAGTAACAGAAATACGCTGAAGATGGTAGGGGTATTACTGATTAATGTGTATAGAATTTTCAGTGCTGAAGATGAAAAAGTTCTAGAAATTTGTTGCATAACAATAGGATAATAATTTACTAAATTGACCAGGTAAAATGATTAAGATAGTAAATTTAATATTATGTATTTGTGCTACAATTAAAATATACTTTCTCTATAAGTAATGATTCTATGGTTGATTTAATTACTTCAAATGACATTTTACAAATTCATTATACTATGAAGTGACAATCAAAATCTGCAGCCTTAATTCTTTGCATGTGTATTTTAGATTGTTCCCAGCATCAATTTTGGTATATATTTGCAGTAAGAATGAGAATAGGGTTCTATGTTTCTGACATCTTATATCTGGTTCCTGGTCCTATTCATAATTTTTTTTTCAATATTTGGGGACTGGACCCAGGGCCTTGAGCATACTTTGCAAAGGCTCTACCACTAAGACACATCCTCCGTCCCTTTTCTACCTTTTAGCTGAGACTTGTTTCTGTCAGTTTTTCATGCTGTGAGGTCTTGCATGTTGCTGTGATGCTGAAAGCTATGCCACCAGCATCTCAGATACCAGCAGGCCACCCATGGTGGACAGGTTTCAACTGAGCTTCCAGATTAAGACAGACTAGGAAGAGGGACCCAGTAGCCCACTCCCAAAGCAATTAGCCATTGAAAACTCTATGAATAGCAGAGAAGCACTGTTATATACAGTGTTGGAAAATAAGCACCCTAGATTGGGAAGCATTCCAGAAACAATGGGTAACAATTACTTCCTTAAAGTAGAGTTGATCTTAAGGATAGGAATGAAGTAAAGCCCCTGGGACCTCCATTTGCTGGTGTGGCAGGACTCAAAATGAGAAGAAATATAAATGCTGCAATAAAGGGCTGAAACATAAAAAGATGGTGTGCATGGCACAGTCCTGGGTAGTGCTTTGTTCTGCTGCAGTTGGGGTCACCATGAATTGGATCTGACCTGAGGGCACCTAACAATAACAAGAAACTTGAGACAGGGTCTCACTGACTATGGCCTAGAATTTGTGATCCTACTGCCTCTGTCTCCTGAATCACTATGTTTACAGGTGTGTGTCACCATGCCTTGCTAAATTTCTAATAGTTTTACTGACTAAGTTTTACTTACTAAGTTTACTTACTAAGTTATGCTATTTCAATTCCAGAAATAATTAGCTTAATGTGTTTTACTAAAAGTGACAAATGTCCTTAAAACAATATATGCTTTTTCCACATACACATGAAACAAACTATATCCTAACTGAAATATTAAAAGTTGTTTAATAAAACCATGAGAAATAATATTGACTTGGTTATGAACAATTTAGCCTCTAGTACCATCCCAAATTACTTTCTGCATCTATGAATATATAACTAACTCCCCCAGTACAGACATTGTCATTTAGAAAAAGCATAAAGAAAAGTATATGGAATATGCCAAATGTTCTTTATTCCAAAACAGTAGTGTGAAGTTGCTTTGGGTAGCAAATGACTTAAAGAAGATAATGTATAGAACAGAGATCATATTGTAATCATATTGTAAAGACTAATGTTTAAAATTTCTGTTAGTATTAAGTTCATAAAGGAAATTCTTAAATATACAATGCTATACTAATAATTGATTTACAGGACATTGGTAAAGTGTTAAATAATTTCTGTATACATGATATTTTTTTAGACGAAAATCTTTTCTCATTCAAAAGTACTATTAAACATGTATTTTTCTAGTACCTGATCTGCAGTCCTATATTATATATTTGTGTATGGAAGAAAGAAAACATTTTCCTACTTATAACTCTGGACCCTAAATCTATAAGTGACAAAACCCAAAACAAATTTTTTAGGGAGAATTTTGCAGCTTAAATGAAGAGCAGTGCATCTGGCTGCAGGCAAAGCAGAATGAGGACCTCAAATGATGTTAGTTACATGATTTTGCTTTCTGTCCCAGAGCCCTGCTTCCGGCATTCTTTGCCTAATTAGAGTGTTACTGCCATAACCCTAGAAGCTCCAGGTTTAACATTCATCATCGCGGTATACAGAAACTAATGCTTAGCACTACATGGGTTATATGTCATCTACCACTAGATCAATTTCTATGTCCAGAGATATTGAATAATCTGATTGATTTGGAGCTCATATGAATCCTTTTTATTCAAAGGGTTGTAGTTACTCTGACAAGAGCTCTGTTAACAGAAGACAGAGGAGGTAACGCTAGATAATGGGGCAAAATAAAAGGCCAAAAGAATAGTGAAATTATGCCATAAATACACATAAGTGAAAAACAAGATCATATACTAAATGATTTCTAGGGTGAAACAAGCCAATAGTTCTCAGCTATGGAGAAAAAGTACAGACACAATGAAAGAAATAATTAAGAGCTGCATTAAACTGTTTGCATCTTATAATATAAATAAGGTTTCAGTAGTCAGGTATGGAAGAGCCAGAATGGATGAGGAACACCTGTAATCGAAGCAACATGGGAAGTGGTGGCAGGAGGATTGTGAATTCAAGGCGAGAACAAGCATGTGAAACTTAGTGAGACCTTATCTCAAAATTAAAAGTAAAAAATGGGTGGTGGGTGCAGCTTAATTGTAAATCACTTGCAAAGTATTGGCAAGGACCTGGGCTCAGGCCCCCAGTATGACAAGAAAAAAAATGTCAGGTATGGAAAGATAATTTTAGACAGATTTAATAAAACAGGGGAAATATAAGTGTAAGGGAAGAGGTTCACTCTATAGCTCATTTTTTTTAAGTAAGAGAGAAACTGGAAAAAAAAACATTAATTTTACAAAACTTTTACCCAAATACATTTGAAATACATCTGCTTTTAGCCAAAAAGAAGAAAGTAGTGTTATCCAATGAAATCCTTATGAAGGTTACTATGAGTTAGATCTGAATCCACAGCACCTAACATTACAGGAAAATCCCTATGTACATGTCAGCTGGTCATATTATGGGGGCTTGCGTGTTGGCATGTCGCTGAAAGGTATGACACCAGTATCTCAGATACCACCAGGGCCGGCAATGATGGGGATGTTTCACCTGAGCTTCCAGACTAAGTCTAGGGAGAAGAATCTAGGAGCCCATTCATGAAACAACCACAGAAAGCACTGTGAATAGAAGTACTGTTAAATAGAGTGCCTGAACATGAGCATCCCAGGTTAGAGGGCATTCAAAAATAGTTGGGGAAGAGTTACCTCCTCGAAATAGAGTCGACCTTAATGGTGGGGATGGAGTAAAATCTGTAGAACCTCCATTTGCTGATGTGGCATGACTCAAAATGGGAAGATACATAGTGACTGCAACATTGGGCTCAAACATAAAAAGATCATGTGCATGACAGTGTTGAGTAGTATTTCTGTTGCACATAGAGTCATTATGAGTTGGATCCAACTCAATAGCATCTAAGAACAACATTGTAGGGAAAATTGGGGCTTAGCTAGGAATTCAATATTGGATGTGCTAGGTGCCATGGCACACATTGTATGTTATTCCAGCCACTCAGGAGGCTGAGGCAAGAAGATCACAAGTTCGAAACCAGAAGCAGTCTGAGTAACTTATCAAGACCCTGTCTCAAAACAAAAATAAATAAATAAATAAATAAGTAGGGAGGGACCTGGGGGTGCATCTCAGTGGTAGAGCATCTTTGAAGCACATGTGAGGCCTTGGGTTCAGTCTCCCAGTGTGTATGTGTAAGTACCATTGAGTCACTGCTGACTTGTAGTGACCCTACATGTAGCAGAATGAAACAATACCTGATGCCATGACATGCACACAATCTTTTTATGCTTAAGCCCATTATTGAAGCCACTCTGTCAATCCATTTAGTACAGGGTCTTCCTTTTTTTGCTGACCTGCCACTCTCCCAAACATGATGTCATTCTCCAGGGATTGGTCCCTACTGGCAATATGTTCAAAATACATAAGAAACAGTCTAGCCATCCTTGCTTTCACGGAGCACTCTGGTTGCACTTCTTTTATGATTGATCTTTTGGGTTTTTTGCAGTCTATGGTATAATCAGTATTTGTCTCTGGCATAATAATTCAAAAGCATCAATTCTTCTCTCTCTCCCTTATTGCCATCCAGCTTTAACAAGCATATGATGTGAGTGAAAACACCATGGCAGGAGTCAGGCACACCTTCATCTTCAGTGAGACATCTTTGCTTTTCAGTGCAACAGCTTTTCTCAATGCAATGTTTCTTTTGATTTCTTGACTGCTGCTTCTGTGGGTATTGATTGTAGAACCAAGTGAAATAAATTTGTGGACTGTCTCAATCTTTTCTCCATTTATTAATAAGTTGCTTATTGACCCAGTTGCAAAGACTTTTATTTTCTTGATGTTGAGAAGCAATCTATACTGACAGCTGTATTCTTTGATCTTCATCAGCAAGGGTTTCAAATCCTCTTCATTTTGGCAAGTAAAGTTGTGTCTTCTGCATATTAAAAGTTGTTAATGAGTCTTCCTCTTACCCTTATACCACCAAATAAATAAGTAAATAAAGTAAAAATTCAACAATTGTAATCTACCATATTATTAGTCTAGAAGTACATATAAAATGCAATCTCAAATAGGTGCAGAAATATGGTTGAACGCTTTTCTTTTTTTATTGGAAATTTTTAATGTACACCTTAATGTGATTCATTCTGACATGATTTTCATTGTGGCATTTCCATATATGCATTTTGATGTACATTATTCATATAGGTGCCCCCTTACCCTCTTGTATGCTTCCCCCATCTAAGTCTTCGCTATCATTTACTTGGTAATATTTTTCTATATATCTTTGGGTTCCAGTTCTGTTTAAGATAGAAACTTTTCCTGTAGTGAACTTTGTTTTTATCTTGTCAGAACAATTGCATGTATTTTCTAGACCACTTTTATTGACACCATTCTTAGCTTTTTTTTGTTATTTTTCATTTTATTTTGATCTGACCTTTGAATAGGATTTTTCCTTCTTATAATTTTGATTCAGCTTCCACATGGTTGAACACTTTTCAAACTTATTCATGATAATATATCTCAATAAACAAAAAGAGAAATGAATATGTCATGATAAAAATCACTTATAGTTATTTCTAAAACTAAGGAGAAATTTATGCCAGTGGCATAGAATGAACCACAAACTGACCCCACTGGGCATGGTTATTTGATTATTGACATATATACCAAGGTAATTAAATACTGTGCTTAAATTTTAGATATCAATGGGAAAAATGTGGACATTGATCCTCTCATATTATTTATAAAATTAACTTGGAATTTAATGCATACCTAAATGTAAACCATAAAATGCAAATTGCTAGAAGAAAACATGATAGAACACTAAGAAATGACACCAAAATGATTTATAAATAAAATACAATTAATAAAACATTAAAATTAAAACTTGTACTTTTTAATATGTAGTTAAGAGGATTTAAAAGGTTAAGTAAAGATGAAGAAAGTTCAAAGCATATATCCAATGAAGAATGTGTATTGGGAACATATAATCAATACCAAGAAATCAATAAATAACCTAATGAAGTTAGATAAGTAAAGAAGGGTGGGTAGTTTTGGAAGATGCTTCACCAAAGAAGATATACAAACAGCAAATAAGCATATAAAATGGTGTTTTAAGAAGATAGAGTGTATAGAACCCTAATAGTTATTAGAGAAATGTAAATTAAAACCCTAAAAGCTGAGGTATTTTGGCATAGGCCTATAATCCCTTGTATTTGAAAAGTAGAGGCAAAGGATCACAGGTTTGAGCCCAGAGCCACTTGCACAATTTAGTGAAATTTATCTAAAAAACCAATTTAAATGGACTAGAGGTGCAGCTCAGTGATGGAGGGCTTGCTTAGCATGCATATTGTTCTAAGTTCAGATCCCAATACTGCAAAACAAAAAAATAACAAATAACAAATTTTTAAAAGCCAAGAAACAAAACAAAACAACAATTGCAACAATGACAACAAAATGACCCAATGACATAGCATGGCACAACCACTAAATGATAGTAAATGAATAAATGAATAAATAAAATTAAAGACACATTATATTGATCAATAACAAGACAGAAAAGTAATTGGAATATTCATACATTGTTAGGCAGAAGGCCAGAGTGCAAAATAGTAAAATCGTTTTGAAAAACCCTTAGAAATTTCTGATAAAGTCAAAGATACACACAATGGATCAATTCTATTTATATCTCTACTTGAAAATTTATAAAATGTTTGCATCATGTTCCTTACAATTGCCCCAACTCAAAGCAAACCAAATGTAAAGCTACTGAAATGAATTTAGATAAATCAATTGTGATATATTCTTATTATGAAATACTACTCACTAAACAAAGGTAGCATAGGTAGATGCAACAATACTACTGAATCCAGACTTGAGAGACTACATATTTTAGTATTCAAACTGTATTAAATTTTAGAAAATTGCAAGCTTAGTTTTAACAGAAATAGACAACTCCCAGCTAGAAATCTGGAATAGGAGAAGAGGATATCAGAAAATGGACAAAATGACATGTTGGGAATAATGAAATCATAAAAATGTTCCAGATCTTGGGAGCAGTGTTATACAACTGTTTACACTTAATTAGAGTTGTCAACTTGCACAGTAAAGAATGGGTCAGCTCGACTGAGGGTAAATTATATTTCAGTTAAAATGTTTTGAAAATTTGAACTACCCAAATTTAACCTCAGATGATTTATTTTCCTAATTACATATAATTTCTTCCAAAAATGTGTTCTGGAAATCCAAGTTATTTTAATAGATACAAATTACACTTATCTCAATATTAGTTGTTATTATTGCCACTTTCTTAACCATATCTTCCCTCATGTTTTAGGAAAAAGTAAGTAACCTATTATAAGTACATCTTTTTCTTGACTCTTAAAGACTTAACAATGATTTGTTTACTTTATTTTTATAACTGCATTGTAAACATAATGATGCCAAAACATATAGCCTTTTTTATCGCTGTTCTATAGAACTGTCAGCATCACTTGGAACACAGTAGATATTTAACCAATTCTGAAAGAGTGAATGAATGCAGGAATTAGTTATTACTTATGCTTTTTAAAAACTCCACAAATGTGCATGTGTTTGAGAGAAAGATAGTTTGCGCATATTACATAAATTTATTGTGGCGCTTAGCTCTTCATGGTATTCATGAAAAAAGGCACATAATCATTTTTCAGGAGAATTATTTATGCAAAGATTCTCAGGAGCTCAAATTGTTTAATAGTTTTATAGAGAAATAACTGAATTGTTATATTGAAGGGTAAAATTTCCATATCTCCAACTCTGTAGAGGGTGATCTAATTTATGCCTATGGTCCTGGCATTACTGTTACAACAAAACCAATGTATCATTGAATATAATATATTGGACTCAAAGTATGAGAAATACTATGGTCAGTAAAAGGCGGAATAAATGAAACTATTATAAAATCTCCCATTAATGTGAAATTATATTATTTAAAAATAGAAATGTTAATAGTGTTCATATTTCCTAGAGGAACTGCTAAAATGTTTAAAACAAAATATAAAAAATAAAGCAAAGAATTCAACATGGATTAAAAATTTCAAAAGACTCAACTATATATCCATTATAAGTTGTTTGTTGTTAGGTGTTAGATATTGTCTAGTTGGATCCAACTCATAGTGACTCTATGTACAACAGAATGAAACAGTACCCAATGCTGTACCATGTATACAATCATTTTAGGTTTGAGCAAATTTTTCAGACACTATATTTCCAATGATTTTGAGTTGTGTCAGCAAAAGGATGTATCAGGAGTTTTACTCCATTCTCATCAACTCTACTTTGAGGAAGCAACTCTTCCCAGTGATTTCCTGAATGCCTTTTATCCTTGGGGGCTCATTTTTTGGCACTATATTTGACAGGGCTTCTCTGCCATCCATAAGGTTTTCAATAGCTAATTGTTGTATGAGTGTGGTGTTATGTCCTTCTCCCTAGTTTGTCTTAGTCTGAAAGCTTATCTGAAACCTGTCCACTCTGGGTGGCCCTGCTGATATCTAAAATACTGGTGGCATAGTTTCAACATCTCAGCAACACACAAGTCCCCACAGTGCAACCCACTGACAGACACATGTGGGATCCATTGTATGTAGTACACTTGAAATATAAATGCCCAGCAAGATAAAATTAAGGAGTTAAATATGTTTGTTATATAAGCAGTAGCCATTAAAAAAAAGCTGTAGAGCTATATTATCAAGCAAAACAGACTTCAAGACAAGGATATTATTACAGATTAAAAGAGACATTCTACACTTTTTAAAAAGTTGTTTATATAAAACATAACTCTAAATACATAGGCACCAATGAACAGATTCAAAATATATGAAGCATAAAACAGGAAAGTTAATAGAATGAGAGAATAAATTGACAAATATAGGTGAGAACTCTAGTGTGCATAATTATTTGCAAAAGCAGACAAAAGTAAGAAAGGATATGGTAGATCTGAATACCGTTTTCCACCAAATTAAGTTAACTGATATTTTCAAGACAATAAACAAAACACATGAAGAATGAACATTGATTCCAGAGTATATATTCAGCAAGTATTTCTTATATTACACTATAAGATATTTCACTAAATTTTTAGTAAATACAGTTACATAGTGTTGCTACTATGTCAAAACTGAATTAAATTAGAAGTTACTAACAATCAAGAAAATTCACAAATTTTACAAAGTAAGCTACACATTTCTAAATTCCATGATCAAAAATAAAAGGACAAGAGGATTTTTTAAATAGTTCAAGTAAAAATAAAACTAGCATATGCCAAGATTTATGAAAAACAGTGATTTGGATACTCGTAGACATTCAATATTGTGTGCTAGAATGCAACAACATGTTAAAGGATAAAAACTAAGCTTGCTTGTAAGAAAGTAGAAGATGAGAAAATTAAATGCAAGAGGGAGGAAGGAAATTATACAGTTAAGAGTAGAAATAGCTGGAACAGAAAATGGACAAGTAACAGAGAAAATTAAGAAAGCAAAAACTATTTCTAACAACATCTGTAATTGATAATAAGTAAACAACTTTAGTTACAAGAATACAGAAATAAAGACTGAAAACACAAAGTACCAGTATCATGAATAAAAGAGGACAGGTTTCTATAGATTCAAAAGATGATAAAAGGAAAATGAAGGAATACTATGCATAATTTTATATCAATATAGTTTGATAACATATAAAATTAGCAAATTCCTTGTGTAAAAATAATCAAAACTTACATTGGAAGAAAGAGAAAATCAGGGTCACTCCATATTGTTAACAAATATTAAAAAATTCAGGTCAAAATGGCTTTGATGGGGAATTCAGTTGAACTTTTAAGGAAGAAACAAAGCATAATTTTACACAAATGTTTTCAGAAAATATAGATAGGATTAACACTTTCCAAATCATATAACCATATAACCCTGATACTCAAATAATACTTAAATATCATAGAAAAAAATTACTGAACAATATCTCTCAGAAATACAGATACAAAATTTTCTGAAACTAATTTATATAATTGAATCTAGAAATATAAAAAAAGTGTGATACATCCTAAACAAGAGGTTTTTTATCACAGGACTGAATCATGTTTATTTTAATAGGGTAAAAATAAATATTGCTTATTGAACAGAGTTAAAGGAACAAAGGCATATGATCACATTAATAGATACAGAAAAGGGGAATTTGAAAAAAATCACTGATTTTTGAGAAAAAATATTATAATTCAAAAATTGTGAGAAATTCCCTCAATTCTATGAATGGAAACAAATAATTTTAAAAATCACCCACTTTTATAGGTAAAATTTTTTTCCTAATATTACAATAATTTTCCCCAAGACTGGAAGAAAAGCAAAAATGTCTATCCTCATCATTTCTGTTCAGCATATTATTGAAGTGTTAGCAAAGTACAATAAGAGAGAGATGTAAATAAAAGACATTAATAATTGAAAAGAAGATATAAAATTGTCTTTACTCAGAGGATCCATGATTTCACACATAGAAAACCTTACAACTTCTAAATATCTCCTCAAATCAAAAAATCTCCTCAAATTCTAAATATCTCCTCAAGTTGAAAATTACAATGCTGCACAAAAGAAAGTTAATCCTTTGTTTTCTACAATGAATGAAGAACAATTAGAAATTAAATTTTACTTTTATAATTTATATTGCATCACAGAAATCAAATATAGGAAATATATTCAAGTCATGTTAGACTTCCACACTGAAAATAGAAAGGACCACCATGTTCTTACATTGGAATATGTTAATATAAATTAAACTTCTGCATCCTTTTTTTTTATATAAATTGGCAATCTTTTACACAATTTAAATAGAAGTGCAAAATACTTTTAAGAAGCCAAAGTAACTTCATAACAAGAACAGAATCGTGGTGCTCACTCTATCTGATTAAAAAACTTAAAGTAGGTGTTGGTATGAAAATAGAAAAATTGCTAGTTCGAACAGAACAGAGTCTAGAAATAGACCAAACTAATTCAATGGAGAAAGCAGAGTCTTTTCAAAAAATGTTACTGGAAAGTTACATAGCTGCATAAAAAAATCCTTTGATTTTTAATTCACATTATGTACATAAAGTAATTTGAGATTTATCATATCCCTAATTATAAAATTGAAAAAAATAAGGCTTGTAGAATTAAACAAAAGGAAAGGGCAAATAGATCTTAAGACATAAAGTCAATAAAAGGAAAATTGTGAAAATAACAGATTAAACAATATGGGGGTGAGAAAAATGTATACACATTTTAAGAGAGTTTGGAGAAGTAAACTAGAGAAATCCTAGGATGCTGTAAGCATATCTTAAATCAGTGATTCTGCTAAGTCCTCAAAAGGCAAGACTGCAGACAAGAATGTAGACAGAAAAGACTACACTCATGAGGTATAACATGGAAATGAGCAATTTTATTGGCAATTGAACTATAGGCCATTCATGTTATATGCTGGGAAAGAACTTGGCTTTTTTCCACGCCCTGAACTTTAAGGGGGGCTAAGTATAAAGGTAACAGACTAACTAATCTGGCAAAAGAAATTCCAAATCAGACCACCATTCAGGTTGTGGCATGGCTATTGCTGGCTGCTTTTAGCTAGGTTTATAGTGAGAATTGGGAACAAAAAGCAAAGCAGAAAGAATTGTAAAAATTTCAATTTGGTCACAAAGGCCTATGTAAACTTCAGCTAAGGAGGGGATGGTTGGTGAAGGGATTGGGGTCATTTAAAAGAAGCAAAGCATTTTGTATTGGGACAATAGGAAACATTCCTTGAGGACATCTCAAGAATTGAACAGATCATGCCCATTGCTGGCTCAAGAGTGTGAAGGCTTTTAACTCAGTTAAAACATTGTATTGATAAGAGATCTCCAGGGTACTCGGCTCACACCAGTCCATCTAGGAAAGTGTTTCCTCATGTTCAGACATCTAGGAACTTACAGGCCACAGAAGTGATGGTCCAAGAAGGCATAGCTACCACTGAAATCAGTCGGAGACCTTGATATTTACCATTTGATGTTAGTTTTTTAGACATGCAAATTGCAAAGGTTGCAGTATCATGGAGGCTTCTATACAGATTCCAAACTAATGCCTGGGAAGCCATGTAATGCACAGCAGAGCCTGATTTCCTCTAAACAGTCCCTGAGTGAAGCTGTGAGAGTTAAGCCAAAGATGCAGTGGAGAACACCGGAAGTTGGAGATGCCGAAAATCTAGAACTTCTGCCAAGGAAAGCCACAGGCAATGAGTGAAGTCAGCCCAAGTGAAAAGCCCTGTGGAATACAGATGGCAAGACTATAGGACTATGTCTTCCCTAGCCCAAAGATGCTGGACATCGAGTTACAGGATTTTAGTGTTTACCTGTTGGCTTTTGATATTGGTTTGATGTGATGCTTCATTACACTTCTAGTACCCCTTCCTTTTGAAATGGGAATCTTTTCTCTGTGCTATTGTATCTTGGAAGTATGTATCATTCTTCTTGATCTTACAGGGGTTCACAGTTAAAATTTTTCCTTGAGTGTCAAAAGAGAATTGGGACTTGGACTTTCAAAAATTGTTGGAACTATTAAGAGTTTGGGAAGTGCATTAAATTTGGAAGTGCATTAAATTTATTTTGCATTATGAGAAGTCTACGAGCAGTTGGAGGCTATGGGTGGAATGTTATGGTTTGAATTTGAAACGTCCCACATGCTCATGTGTTGAATGCTTGGACTCCAGCTGGTGGCGCTATCTTTGTGATGTGCTGGACACTTTAGGATGTGGGGTCTAACTGGAGAAAGCAGGGTACTGCTGGTATTCCTTTGAAGGTTATATCTGGTTCCTCATCTCTTCCACTCTGTTTTCTGTCTGCCACATGCTCCTGCTACTCTAATATTCTTCCTTACCAGAGGGCCAGAATGAATGGACCCACAGTCTATGTTCTGAAATCTATGAACCCATGATCCAAAATAAATATTTTTCCCTTAAATTGTTATGTCAGGGATTTTTTTCACAGCAGAGAAAAGTCTGACATAGATATGTATTTTTAAAAATACCTAACCATAATAAACCTGCAGCTGTAGCCCTGTGGCATCCGATCCCGTCAGATCTCGGAAGCTAAGCAGGGTCGGGCCTGGTTAGTACCTGCATGGGAGACCTCCTGGGAACACCAGAATCTGTAGGCTTGGGAGAAGGACCTGGCAACCCCCTCCCAAAAATCAACCTGCCATTGAAAACCCTATGAACAGCAGAGAAGCACTGACAATAGTGTTTCCCCTGTTGTACAGAGGGTCGCTATGAGTGGGATACCGACTGGACGGCACCTAACAACAACAACGACAACAACAACAACAACCATAATAAATAAAAATTTCCTACAATATAATAAAGAGATGATAGTCCACTAAAACGGAGAAAGTGTTTACAGACATTTTGCAATAGAGAATATATAAATATAGGCAATAAATAAAAACATCATAATTAAAAATCAGAATATACCAAGTGAAACACAACCAGCTATTCCATATTCTCAACAAAATAGCTAAAATTTAAAAGTCTGACAATGTTAAATAATAGTTTAAAAGAAGAGCATGCATTTCTAGTTAGAATATAAAATGATAGAAGCACTTTTGAATACTGTTTACTGATTTTTTCTAACTTATACATAAGTCATGTGATTTCTAGAGTCTGCTTCAAGATATTTAAAGAAAATAAAGAAGAATATATATACACCAAGGGGCATTTACAAGAATGCTTTCCTCAGTATTGTTCTTAATAGACTCAAACTAAAAACAATCCAAATGTCTATTGACAGGGGAATGGGTGAAGAAATTGTGGTATATTACAGAATAGAAAGTTATTTAGCAATAAAAGAGCAAGATGTGGCTATTTGAAATACAAACTAATCTCTAATGCATTTTGCTGACCAAATAAAGCTAAACAAGAAAGAATGAAAGCCAAATGATTCAATTTATATAAAATTCCAAGGAATCAGTGTTGGTGATGGTGATAGAAAAGAAAAGGGACAACAGATTTGACTATAAGGTAGCACAAGGAAATGTGGAGTAACGAAAATATTTCATATGTTGTCTGTAACAGTGGGTTATTCTAGTATTTGTGGATATATATATATGTATATATATGCACATTTGTCAAAACCATTGAATATTCTACTGAAAATATGTGCATTTTACTTTATGCTTTCACATAATATATACCTGAACTTTTAAAACTGAAAAAATAGACATTTAAAATCTTTGAATACAACTGATATTCTGCATGCTTACAATATCTGAACTTATAATTTCCCAGGACTAAAAATTGTGGAGTACTCTGATGTCAGTTAATAATAAAATATTGCAGTAATTTCTTTCACATACTATATTTTTTACTTTCCTTTTCCTACTCATTTAAATAGTCACTATATAAGATAGTGGTAATTCACAATCAAAGTCATTCTTTTCAGCTCTGAACCTATAAGATTTGCACTGATTAATTTTCAAAGATATTTGGATGACTTTGGTGTGACCCTAGCCTATCAGCAAAGATATCCAATGATCAGCATGATTTCTCAGGCTATAATCCATCATTTTGAAATATATAGTACATGATGCAGAGCTAATTTACTGTCAAAGCTACTTCAGCCCTTCTTATCATCACCTAAAAGAACATAGTACAAGTTTAAGAGTGAAAAAGACTGAAGCATATACCAAAGCTTAATCTCAGGATCCAATTATTTTAAGGAGATAAACTATTTTTATTTTTAAATTAACATGGCTAATTAAATTGCCCACAAACCATCTCAAATTTTGTATGTTTATCACTGATACTACTTATCTCTTTTTTCTCTCTTTCCCCTATATATTCATGGGGGGAAATTATGCTTTTTTGAACAGAAACCAATGAAAGTGTTTTAATATTGTCCTCTACAAAGCTTATATGCAGGGAAAGTAAATTAGGATAACAAGACTTAGAGTTGAATTTCTCAACCATACCACTTATACAATATGTCTGATATTAGTGAACATACTAATGTTTCTGAATCTAATTTCCATAAAAATTTATGGATAATAAAACGGCTACCTGATAGGGTTATTGTGAGGAGTAAAAGAGAATATGCAAGTGAAGGCCAGTGCCCAACAGATTTTAAGTACATGATAAATATTGTTTGTTGTTATTAGGTGCTGTCCAGTCAAGTCTGACTCATAGCAATCCTATGTACAACAGAAGGAAACACTCTCCAACACTGTGTCATGCCTGGTTCCCTATCAGTGCTCCTCAGCTATTCATAGGGTTTTCAATGGCTGATTGTTTTGAGAGTGTACTGCCATGCACTTCTCCCACTTTTGTGGTGCTAAAGATTGAACCCAGGGCCTCAGAGTGCACAGAGCAGCACTCTACCAAGAGAGCTAAACCCCAATACCTAATAAATATTAACACACTGATTTCTGCAGCTTTTGTTTGCTTTTAAGTTTATAAAAGACTTTCCTGGAATGTGAGAAAAATTAGAATCAAAGACTTACTGGAAAGGTTGATATTAAATAAGAGTCTTTATGTGTGGAGTTTGTTTTTGTTAGCTACTGTCTAGTCAAGTCCAACTCAGAGCAATCGTATGTAAAACAGAATGAAATACTACCCAACACCACCATGCCCAACATTATGTCACTGCTTCTCTGATATTCATAGAGTTTTTGATGGCTGATCAAAACTCTAGAGTTTCTGGAGTAGGCTGCTGGGTCCTTCTCTCACTATTATAGAGCTTGGAGTTGAACTCAGGGACTCAGGGGACTCAGAGCAAGCACTTTACCAACTAAGATAAATCTCAGTTGCATATATGTGTGGAACAGATTAAATAGTGTTTTTGCTATGGAGGTAAAAGCTTATATAAAACTCAATGAAATAAGTAGATGTCAGGTATTGCTGGGGTCACAACAGTCACTTTTTGTCACTGATGATGCCAAACCATCATCATAGAATAGTAAGTGTACATGGCAGGTTTCATCATCTGTAGATCACTAGATATTTTGAATAAAGTAGTAGTAGAGTAGTTAAGTGTTTTCCTTTCTCTGGAAACAAATAAAAGGAATATTTAAGAATTACATGTATGTGGACATATATATGTATATATGTGTAATATATGTACATATATGGCTATATAGCCTGCAGCTGTAGCCCTGTGGCATCAGATCCCATCAGATCTCGGAAGCTAAGCAGGGTCGGGCCTAGTTAGTACCTGGATGGGAGAACACCTGGGAACACCAGAAGCTGTAGGCTTGGGAGAAGGACCTGGCAACCCCCTCCCAAAAATCAATCTGCCATTGAAGAAAACCCTAAGAACAGCAGAGAAGCACTGACAATAGTGTTTCCCCTGTTGCACAGAGCATCGCTCTGAGTAGGATACCGACTCGACGGCACCTAACAACAACAACAATGGCTATATATGTATCATATATTCTTGAATCTAATTGGCACCCTTTCAGTAGTTTTGTTGTTATTATTGTTAAGTATGATGAAGTCAGTCCAACTCATAGCAACCCTAGGTGTATCAGATTAAAACACTACCCAATTCTGTTCCAGATACACAATTTTTTTTTATGTTTAAGCCCACTGTTGCAGACACTGTGTCAATCCATCTAGTTGAGGGTCTTCTTTTTTTTCATTGACCCACCACTCTCTCAAACATGATGTCTTTCTCCAGAGATTGGTCCCCTCTGACAGCATGTCCAAAATATATAAGAAGCAGTCTAGCCATCCTGGCTTCCAAGGAGCACTTCGGTTGTAGTTCTTCTAGGACAGATCTGTTGGTTCTTTTGGCAGTCCATGAGCTATTCAATGTTCATCTTCTGCACCATAAGTCAAAAGCATCAATTTTTTCCCGATATCCCTGACTTAACATTTAGCTTTCACAAGCATATTATATGACTGAAAATACCATTGCCTGAGTCAAGTGTACCTTATCTTTGATGTGACATCTTTACTTTTCAACAGTTTAAGGAGATCTTTTGCAACAGCCTTTTCCAATTCAATAAATCTTTTGATTTCTTGACTGCTTCCTCTGTGGGTGTCCATCATATGACCAAATAAAGTAAAATCTTAGACAACCTCAATCTTTTCTCCATTTATCATGAAGTTGCTTACTAACTCAGTTGTAAGGATTTTGTTTTTTTGATGTTGAGGCACAATCCATACTGAAGGCTGGGTTCTTAGATCTTCATCAGTAAATGTTTCAAATCTTCTTAAATTTCAAATCAACTGAAACTGTCCACCATGGCTGCTCCTGCTGGTATCTAAATACCAGAGGCATAGCTTTCATCATCACAGCAACATGAAAGCCCTGACAGTACTGCAAACTGACAGACACATGGGGGTTCAAAAGTTTTAGAGGGCTAAAAAGGCAGATGCAGATTAGAGTTGTGTGAGCATTAGATTCACAGTCTAGAGATGGCTTGTGGGAAAATTATAGAACAACTGTACCTGTCATAAAAACAATATAATGCAATAATTTATTATTTTGTTTATTATTTTAATTATCATAATTCACCTATTATTCATCTAGCCTATAGCTGTAACACTGTGGTATCTGATCTCATCAGATCTCAGAAGCTAAGTAGGGTTGAGCTCGATTAGTACTTGGATGGGATACTGCCTGAGAATACCAGGTGATGTAGGCTTGGGAAAAGACCTGGAAACCCACTCCCCAAAACAATGAGTGACTGAAAACCCTATGAATAGCAGAGAAACACAATAATAGTGATTCTTCTGTTGTACATAGGGTCGCTATGAGTGGGAAACTGACTCAATGGCACCTAAAAACAACAATTATTCATCACACTCATCATAATTTATTTTAACTGAAATGTTAGCAGTGCTCTCCCTCACTTCACTATCATATTTCTTCAGTCACCCTATACACAAGGAGTGGTTCAGGGGAAGGAGTGGATTAGAATCATGAACTAACCTTTTCCATTTAAAGAATCACTGAAACCTGAGTGCAGATTAGATTAGAAAATACAGAATATGTATAATGTTTGGTTTTCTTGAAATGTGGTTGACACTAATGACAAAATTCAGGAAATTGGAACAAGACTATGTTGAGATTTTGTGACTCTGGATTTTGTCTTCACCATTCAAAGGTGCAGTAGAGTAGGGTCTGATTTGTAGCATAGAGTTTTCAATGACTGATTGTTTGGGGATTGTTTTTGGGAGTAGACAGCCATATCCTTCTCCCATTTTGGCCATACTCGGATGGGTCTTCAGAGAGTGCATAGTATGTGCTCTACCTAGTGAGCCCTGAGCTAAACCCCAGCTAAGCTGAGTTGGTAGAGTGTTACCCTGAGATATTGCACTCCATAGCATTTCACAGGGGGTTAAAGTCAAAGAGGGAAATGATATGTAACAGTGAACCTGAGGAAAACAGGTTCGCATCACGCAGGAGGGTGAACATGCCTACCTAGTCATCTGCCCTTTGCCCACACCTGATGTTATGAGTTGTTCAATGGTGTGTGAAAGAATAATGTGACCTAAGAACACTTGTTGAGGACTTGGTTTCCTAGAGTCTATTTGTTTGTCACATGAACACTTACGTGTTCATGGCAACCTGGTGACAGGGTTTAGAAAAGTTCATGTTCTTACTATACTTGCTTCTTGCTTGATGGAATCTAGTAATGATTAACTGAGAAATAAAATCAAGATATAAGTTGGAGCTCAAGAGAGCTGAAAAAGAGAAGAATAATAAAGAAGGCCTTAGCATATGCTCATTTGACCTTCCGGTTACTTCATTTCTCGGGGCTCCATTGTGGCTACAGTAGAATTCTGCATTGCACTCTCTGAGGCCCTGGGTTCAATCCCCAGAACAGCAAAAATAGATGAAGGACATGGCAATCCACTCTGGAAGCAATTCTGAAACAGCCATCAAAAACCCTATGGGGTCACCATGTGTCAGACCCAACTCAACAGAACCTAACAACAATAGCAATATTCAAAGTTAACATTTTACTGCAAAAGTTCTCAAGTATTTTTAACATAGTAAAATAATCTAAGTGAAAATATCGTAAGAGTATGTTAAAAATACATGCTGAATTTCTGAGCTTCAAAACAGTAGGCCCTTGATTAAAAATAACTTTTAACCTGTTTTCTATATCTATATTGTTACACTAAACTCATTTCCTTTTTTTTTTTTTTTTTTTTTGCAGTACTGGGGTTGAACTCAGGGCCTCACTCTGCATGCTTTGCAAGTGCTGGACCACTGAGCTATACTTCCAGCCCTTTTTTTTTTTTTTTTTTTTTTTTTTTTTTTTTTTTTTTTTTTTTTTTTTTTTTTTTTTACTGTTTGAGACAGGGTCTAGACTGCCTCTGGTCCTAAACTTGTAAACCTCCTGCCTCCACCTCCCAAGCTGCTGGGATTACAGGCCTGTGCCACTGTGCCCAGCTAAACTCATTTTCTTATTGATGGATTGATTGATTGATTGCAGTAGTGGCGGTGGTTGAAGCTAGGGCCTTGCACACGCAGGCAAGCACTTTACTGAAGAGCTTTACTCCTCAACCCCTTCTTTTATTTTCATTTTATTTTGAGATAGCTTCTGGCCTTGAACTTGCAATCCTCCTGCCTTAAGCTTCCTGATTTGTTGGGATCACTGGTGTGTGTCACAGAGCTTGGCTCATTTTCCTTTTAAGAAGGAACATTAGTAAATTTTATCAGAAGAATATTATCAACAAAGGTAGATATAATTCATAAGATCATTTTTTTAAAAACTACCACAAAAGTAAAACAGCATTGTATAGTGGACAAAAAGAAGTTGCTGAAGTCCATATCTGCTTTCCCCCACATGTCTGTCAGTATCTTGTGATGTTGAGGCTTGCGTGTTGCTGTGATGCTGAAATCTATGTCACTGGTTTTTCAGATACCAGCAGGGCCACCTATGGTGGACAGATTTCAGTTGAGCTTCCAGACTAAGACAGAGTAGGGAGAAGGACATGGCAGCCCCATTCTGAAACAATTAGCCATTGAAAACCCCATGAATAGCAGAGAAGCACTGTCAAATATAATGCCAGAAAATGAGCCTGGTAGGCTAGAAGGCATTCAAAAGATGACTGGGGAAGAGTTTTCTCCTTAGAGTCACCCTTACTGATCAGAATGGAGTAAAGTTCCTGTGACCTCCAATTGCTGTTGTGGCATGACTCAAAATGAGAAGAAATACAATGTCTGCAACTGGGCTAAAATATGAACAAAGATCATGTGCGTGGAACAGTGTTGGATAATGTTTTGTTCTGCTGTACTTAGGGTTGCTATGAGTCAGATCTGACTTGATGGCACCTAACAACCTGTTTTTGCCATCCAGATTTTTATCTTTTTCCCCAGTCTATTTACTTGTGGCCTGCAGCAGTAGCCCTGTGGCATCCGATCCTGTAAGATCTCAGAAGCTAAGCAGGGTCGGGCCTGGTTAGTACCAGGATGGGAGATCACCTGGGAACACCAGAAGCTGTAGGCTTGGGAGGAGGACCTGGCAACCCCCTCCCAAAAATCAATATGCCATTGAAAACCCTATGCACAGCAGAAAAGCACTGACAATACTGTTTCCCCTGTTGTACAGGGGGTCGCTATGAGTCAGATACCGACTTGACAGCACCTAACAACAACATTTACTTGTATCTACCAGCAGCATATAAAATGTTAAGATGAGAAAAACCAAATTCTTTTCCACCACAATTTCTCACTCTCCAATGTTCTCTTGCTCAATTAAGTATCAGGCTAACCAGTTGGGAAACTTGTTATTTATACTAAATGGCTTCTTCTTCCTTGCCCAACAATGTACAGCATTTCCAAGCAATTTGATTTTCAGTCATCATCTCCACATTTTTTTTCTTTCTGTTTTACTATTCATAACTCTTGTTCTAGCCTTCAATTTTCTTTCTCAGGTTATTGTAAGACTAATTGTATTTAATATAAATGAATACTCAGCTATTAAAAAGTAAAAGAAAGAAGATTATTCTTAAGTTTACAAATAATGCATATAATTTATGGTATGGTACTATTTGTATAAAATGTAAATTGAAAACGTGTGTGTTTATGTGAACATTGGGAAAATCTAGAAGGACACATATCAAACTAATTATGTTGGTTCTTATGAGAAGAGAGCAGGAATCCTGGGATGGTCTATAAAGGTACATTTCAAGCAGAAATTTTTGTGCTATATAAAAATTTTTACAGTGAGGTTGCACAGTTCAGCCTGTTAACTCAGATCCAGTTAAACAGTTCAGTGAATTAACTGAGTTGTTCCTTTCTCAGATAATCCTCCTGAGTTATGATCATGACAAACTGAGTGCTGTGTTCTAATAGATCACTCTCTAATCCCAGGTACTATTAGTCTTACATATTGAGTAATTTCCTTACTAACCGTCACTTGTTTTGCCAGTAATGTTTATTGTAATTGCATAACTGAATTTTATATTATGATAAAAGATGAAAAGTGGCTATAAAAAGGAGCTGCATCTATTAAAATATGTTGAAAATATGCTGAATATTTTAAAACAGCACTATGAATAGTTAAAGCATTTTGTCAAATCTGATATGCATGATTCAACAATCTGGAAAATTTATGAACATGGAGAAGGATATTTTAATCTTAGCCATAGATATAAAATAAATTAAAACAGCAATCACACACTATTATGATTATGTTTTATAGATATTCAAATAGTGGGTTCATACAAAGAAAAGGCCAGAATATACTCCTAAATTTGGGCAATCACTGGGCGTATATGTTTTGACTTGAAACAAAATGTTCACTATCCTGAACATGCTTAGATTTCAATTTATTTCAAGGTGATTCAACTAATTGACAGGCTTGCATTCCAGACCATGCTGCATGAAAGTAGTTATGGACTATATACTAACTCAGCATTTAAAATGAATTTTAAAAATGTACTAATTGATAATATATGCTCATTTTATGATTTAAAGTATGATATTGATCTTGTTTTTAATAAATTGATATGAATATATTAATTTATAATCAATGAAGCTTGACTAGGAGAATATCAGAATATTGGGGACTGAAAAATAATTTTGGTAGATATTAAATTGTATTTATCATCTTTCATTTGACTTTATTGACTGAAATATTGAATTAAATTTATATAATCAGTATAATAGATAAAAGAATTAGTCATTTTATGTGAAGTAAGATGAGAAGATATGCTCTCTCCATATATTTATTTATGTTTGAGCTGTTTTATTTTGTAAAAGTTTTAGAATTTAATTAGAGTTGCCAAGAGAGTCCATAATTTACATATACCTTTTACCCAGCTTTGTCCTATGTTAAAATCTTACATAACCATGCTACATATATCAACACCAGGAATCAACATTGTAAAAATACTACTAACTAAACAATATATTTTCTTTAAATTTTATCAGTTTTTCCACTGATGCCCTTTTCCTATATGATGACCTAACCCAAGATACCATTTTGCGTTTAGTTGCCAACTTTTTTTAGTCTTCTATTTTCCCTAATAGTTTCTCTGTCTTTCCTTGTCTTCAAAACCTTAATACATTTGAAATGAATTGGTCAGGTATTTTAAAGAATAGGGATGTCTGATGTTTTCTTATGATTAGATTAGGAATCCCCCCTTACTTTTTAACTCACATGATAATTGTATGTAATCATGGAGTAGAATGTGACATTTCAATACATGTTTACAATGTGTAATGAATACATAAAGGTACATAGCATATCTATCACCTCAAACATTTGTCATTTCTTTGTACTGGGAACATTCCAAATCTTTTGTTCTAGCTATTTTGAAATATACAATAAATTATTGTTAACTACAATCCTGCTACTGTAGTAAAGAATACTAGAACTTATTTCTCCTAAGTGTATTTTTGTGCCCAATAACAAATCTTTAACTTCCCTCTACTCCAATTTTCCCAGCCTCTGGTAACCACTATTCTATTCTCTACTTATATGAAATCAACTTATTAAGCTTCCACATATAAACAAAAACATGTTATGTCTTTCTGTGCCCGGATTATATTATTTAATATTAAATTCTCCAAACTCCAACACTTTGCCATAACTGACAGAATTTCTGTTCTTTTATGGTTGAATAATATTGTGAATATATTACACATTTTACCTATTAA
This sequence comes from Pedetes capensis, assembly GCA_007922755.1. Lineage (NCBI taxonomy): Eukaryota > Metazoa > Chordata > Mammalia > Rodentia > Pedetidae > Pedetes > Pedetes capensis. The sequence continues at coordinate 29,105 of VMDO01012693.1, read as the reverse complement.
ATAATTTTTCTTTTTCATAATAATTCAATGGACATTTTATGTAGAATGTGGTACTTTAAGTGGCCTCTTTTACTATAGTATTTCAAAGTTCATCCATATTGTAGCATTTATTAGTATTTCAATACTTTTTATGTCTTAACATTGCTCCATTTTTATGGGAATATCCATTGAACAGTGTTGGAACATTGTGATGCTTTTACTTTTTGTCTACTATGAATAATGCTATTATAAACATTCATATACAATTTTTGTATTAATATATTTTTTATTTAAGTATAGATATAAGTAATTAAAGTATGTGTTCTATAATGACCTAAAATGTTTAAAGCATTCTAGTTTTGATAATTATAATAAATTTAATAATAATTTTATAATTTTATATAATTTTATAATAATTTTAATATTAAAATATTAAAAGGCTTTGAAGTAATTTCAGATTGATTCCAACTCAGCTGTACCATTTTATATTCACATAAGAAATATATATTAGAAGACTGAACTCTGTTAATATATCAAGTATTCTCAGTTTAACATATAAGCTCATCACCATCTTGGTCAGTATTCCATAAAGATTTTTTATGGATTTTGAAAATCTCATTATAAACTTTGTATGGAAAAATAGACTATAATAGCCAAAATAATACTTTAAAAGTGTTTGATAACTCATTCCACATAATTTCAAGACTTACTGTGGTGGCATAATAGTCAAAAAGTGTGGTATTGGTAAAAGCAGGGGCATGTACTCCAGTAACATGGAAATGAGATCTAAGACATAGATCCACATGAATGCACCCAATTGATTTTTAACCATTATACAAAAAATTCAGTGGAGAAAGTGCTACTGTTTAGATAGTGGTTTTAGTAAAGAATGCCCATATGCAAAAAAGTAGAAATAAAAATAAAAATTAACTCAAATCTCACATCTTATCCAAAATTGCACAAACTTGACCATACATGCAAATACAATACAACAGATTATAAAACTTTTAGGAAAATAAAAAAAACTGTGTAACTTTGTGTTTATAAGTGAAGTTTTAGGTACAATACTATAAACCATGAACTTTAGAAGAACACCAAATTCTTATGTATGACTATATAACTATATACTGCTTCTTTTTTTACTTAAAATGGTCACAAACTTATAGAGTTGGTGGAGGCACTACAAAGAGGTTTAATTTTCTTAATTAACCATATTAAAGAGCTTCTTTCATACCTTATCAGCCCAAAATGCTATAATGTGTATTTCTATCAGTTATTTGTCCAAATACCACTAGTTTTTTTTTAGTGAGAAACAATGCTTAGAAAATTTTATGTAAAAATGAGTATTATGGAGCACGTGGTCCTCCTGCTCACCCTGCTCAGGCTCTGATGTCCCAGGCCAATCCATATGCAGTTGGCACTGACACACCCTGTTGGACTCAGTCATTGGGTTGGGATGCTTCATACCATGCCAACCCTCTTGTAGGGGTAGCAGATTAAAACAAAACATCTAGTAAAATTCAAATTCGATTAACTAGATAATTTTAAATCAGTATATCCCAAATATCACACAGGACATAATTATGCTAAAACCAATTATTTATTGAACATTCAAATTGGATTGAGCATCCTGAATTTTATCTGCTAAATTGGGCAACCTACCCTTACGTGGATGCTCTTTTCACCTAGCTTTGCCTCTATATCTGCTCTGGTTACCAAGTCTCCCTCCCTATTTATTGTCAGCATTTGACTTTGTGTGTTATTTAGCTTGTCTGTGAAGATAACCAATAGCTACCACTCATCTCAAATTTTATACACTGAACAGGACACTCTAAAGGGTAGGTGTTCTAAAATTGAGCACAATAAAAAAAGCTAAGTTTTTTTTTTTTTTTTTTTTTTTTTTGTGGTACTGGAGGTTGAATCCAGGGCCTCAGGCCTGCATGCTTTGCAAGTGCTGGACCACTGAACAGCACCCCCATCCCATTTTTTCAGTTTTTGAGACAGGGTCTTGCTAAGTTACACAGACTGCCTCTGGTCTCTAACTTGCAATCCTCCTGCCTCCGCCCCCTGAGCTTCTGGGATTACAAAAAGCAAAGGTTTTCTGAATATGTACTTTCACAGTTTCCAGATAATGAAGTAGCCTTTTCAGATTTTTCTTTATCTTATATTCTTACCTGTGCTCATGATGCAAAGTATTATTCTAAATAAATGACTGTGCAGATATTTCCTATATAAGTATAGTTAAAATCACATAGTTTAGAATGTTATATTTCATGAAGCTTTAACCTAAAATATCCCCACACCAAGTAATCCTAGTAACTTTCAAATCCTCCCCTTCAATCACCTCAAACCTACACCAGTATATTATATTTATGGTATACAACAACAATACATCAAATTCTTTTAACTGTCAATATTTTTACACACACACAGATGTAACTTTTTCTCATTTAATTGATATTTTCATTGAAAGGAAAAATTGTTTCTTCTACCATGTTTGACTTTTGAAAAGAACCAAGTATAGAGGAAATTTTCATAAATGTTACAGCTTTAATTAATGACAAAATTATATAACAAATAGGGAAATCTTTGAAACATTATATCTCGTTGAATAGAAACACAAATGAAAGATTTTCTTCAAGAATCTTTTTATGGTTTATGGCATATTTTGTTACATCATTTTTATTTAAATAATAAAATTTTCCAGGGTACTACAAACTATTTTGAACCCTTATTTATAATTATTTTATTTTTATCAGTCACTAAATAAAATTGTTTTCTTATAAAAATAAAGACTTCTAAATTTATTCTTGTTTTTTCTTTTTCTTTTTTTTTTTTTTTTTTTTTTTTTTTTTTTTTTTTTTTTTTTGTTTTTTTGTTTTTTTGTTTTTGGCAGTACTGGAGGTTGAACCCAGGGCCTCCCGCTTGTATGCTTTGCAAGTGCTGTACCGCTGAGCTGCACCCTCAGCCCATTTTTCTACTTTTTGATATAGTATGTCACTAAATTACACAGACTGCTTATGGTCTGGAACTTGTGGTCCTTCTACCTCTGCCTCCCGAGTCACTGGGATTACAAGCATGCACCACTGCTCACAGCTCCTAATTTATTCTTACTTAGATGTTTTTTCTTGAAAGATTTTTATGTCATGTACATCCTCACATTTTAGCAAATATCAAACTGTCCAACACTTAGGTAAAGAGTTTATATTTTAAATAATAATGAAATAAAATCAATCATATAGTATACACATTTATTTTCATTGTTGTGGAAATTGTTTCAATTATTGTTATTTTGCTGTATAGTCTCATAACCATCTTTTTTCTTGGAAATGAACCATAGTTCTGGTGTTATCTGCTGCAATTGTTTTAGTGAAGTATCAAGGTACATTTTAGCTCTGATGGATTAATTTTAGAAAATATGAGAATGCTGAGAAAATAGTGTAGGAAAGAATTTCTGAGTAGCTGATATTTTCTAACCTGCAGCAGCAAAATTCCTAAACAAGAAATACATGCAAAAGCAACATTTAGCTGTTGTTCAGGTTTCAAAGTAAATGTTGGTAATTTGGCATGTTTTATGCATGATTTTGTCTAGTAAATACTTACCTTAGTAAAAAATATATCATATATACAAATTTTAGAGCTTTTATCTATGTAAAAGTGAAATTCAGATATTTTTCACTTTATAAATTTACAAATAGAAAATTTATAAAATTGAGAATGACCTCTGTTTTTAGAAGTTAAATAGTCCTAAATAATCCAGAAAACAAAATCTCTTACAAGCTAAAAAATTACTGGGCTAGCCAGGTGCAGTGGCTCACTCCTGTAATCTCAGGGCTTGGGAGGCAGAGGCAGGAGGATTATGAGTCTGAGATCAGAGGCAGCCCTGATAACTTAACAAGACTGTCTTCAGATAAAAAGAGTGAAAAATGGACTGAGGTGCAGCTCAATGGAAGAGCACTTGCCAAGTATGTGTGAGGCCCTGGGTTCGAACCCCAAGTACTGCAAAATAAAAATTTACTTTGTTTCTATGAAAACATATAAATTATATATATATATGTGTGTGTGTGTGTGTGTGTGTGTGTGTGTGTGTATACATATATTTAATAGGATATATTAGTAATTTGTACTAACATATATTATGTATAACATAGTACATATATAACATGTATGTAGAGCAAGAGCATATATATACACATATTCAATAAGTAATGATGATATGTAAGGCAATGATTTATATATTCCCTATAGTTGAATGTATGTGTGCACATTCATAACTATGTGAAATTAAATGACAGGTTTAGCAAATATTCTGATCAATGCTTTATAAGTTCTAAATTGACATAATAACTTTTAAGTTAATATGTAATTTTCCTCTAAAGACAAATATTTGTGTCTTAAATAAGGTTAAGCATCACATGGAAACATAAATTGAGCAATTATTTAAATGAACAATTTTTTTCTATAATTTTTCAAACAATTAGGTAATGTTATACCAGTATATAATATGCTATTACAGATTGATTTTAAATGTTAGGCCAATATGGAAAAGACTTATCTATACTAAAAATGACTTATCTATACCTTTGAATTCACCTCTCATCACATCTACAAAACTTTGGCACTTATCATTTATATTACTATATTAGTAGTCACCAATCTGTGACCATTCACTACTTTAAAAAACATTATTTTACTCTTTTCAACTATACTGTAATACTCTTGGAGAGCAGATTCAAAATCTGTCAATATTCTATGTCCACACAGCCCAGCAAAGGTAAAAATAGAAAGTTATTGACAATGTCCCTCCCTCAGGGGGCAAGTAGACTCTTCTATATTAGTAAAAGAAAAAAGAAAAGAAAATAAATGAAAAGAAAAGAAAAAGAAAATTTCACATGCATACAAAACAAAATATACTATGAATAATATAACTCACAAAAGCTTTAACTCTTTTATTGATAGTACAATATGTGCGTCCTCCATTATTTCAGCTTTATCTGTGTCTTAGACCTGTGGCTGCTTAGCCCACATTAGTCACTGGCTGGCAAACCACATCTTCAAAGTTCCTCCAAAGGAGCCCAGATGTTTCCCTGCTACTATCACTTTAGCATTCAGCCATAGCACTATGGCATCAGATCTTGGAAGCTAAGCAGGGTCAGGCCTGGTCAGTACTTGGATGGGAGACCGCCTGGGAACATCAGGTGCTGTAGGCTTGGGAGAAGGACCTGACAACCCACTTCTCAAAATCAATCAGCCACTGAAAACCCTATGAATAGAAGAGAAGCACTGACAATAGCATTTTGCCTATTGTACGGAAGGTCGCTATGATTCAGATGCTGACTCAACAGCACCTAACAACAATTATCACTTTTGTACAATGACATTTGTACGGGTGAGAACGGGTGAGAAAATATGAAAACAGGATAAATTGTCTATGTAGCAAATTAGGACCAATGCGAAGTAGGAAACAAGGAGAAGGGTAACTGACATACACACACTCTCTCTGTCTTCTTTCATAGTTTACCTTGAAACTGGTATGGAAGGTGTAGTTACAACTACAGTATCAACTTCTTTTGCTTCTTATTTCCCCTGTCCCCACTTCACATATTTCTCACTCTGTCTTGAAAAATTTTACTACCCAGGAAAACATTATTATTTTTTATTTTTCCCAAATGTATTTTTGAGTTCTGTTTCTTAGGGAAGCTGAGCTAATGTCTTTTAAAGTAAAATTCTAGATCAGAACTCTACCTAACATTTCCATATGAGTGTTTTTCGTTATCATCTCACGCTCTCAGCAGACATAAATGTCCTATCACTTTGACTATTTTTTGAATTATTAAAGAATGTGAATATTTTAATACACTAATTTTCTTTCAATATATTCACTCAAATAGTAACTGACCCATCACTCTAAAATTATTTCGCCCTAATTAAAGACATAACTGACTTAGAAGTAACAAAGGTTAACCCCAAGCTTATCAGGTACAAACAGATGTGTTATCCATTAGCAACAGGAAGCATTTGCTCTTTGAGTCAGAAAATAAAAATGGTTACTGTGAGTATATATAATTTTAAATTACTATGATTATTTTTCCTGATTTCAAATGAAAATTAAGAGGGACTTTGTGTTTTGTGACTACAGGTGTCTCATTATTGTATTTGAGACGCGAAGGATGGTAATGTCACTTGAATTTTAGCAAGTAGATTTTCTTATAATTTTAGGAAATAACCTCAGTAAAATAATGGACATCAAACAAAAGACTCCAATGTAGTTATCATTCTAAGGACCTTAAAGTCATAATCTAGACATTTTAAAAAGTTTATCTTATAGCATATAAAATGTATTAAATTATACCCTCTTAGATATATTTTGACAAGAAAAGATGAAATTATTTTTATGACTTGATCTGTAAACCGATTTTAATTTTTGTATAACTGCTTTATTCCCATTCTTTATATGCAAAGGCTTTATTTATTTATTTATTTATTTATTTGGTACTAGAGAGTTGAATCCAGGGCCTTGTACATACTTTGCAATTGTTTTACCACAGGACTGCACCCCTGGCCCATTTTTTATTTTTTATTTTTAATCAAAGTCTCACTAAGTTATGCAGGCGACAGCTGCCCTCGAACTCATGATCCTCCTGTCTCTACCTCCCAAGTCACTGGGCTTACAGGTATGTGCCACCACCTCCTAGGTAAGCAAAAGCATTCTAAATAAATAAGAAAAATTATTTTAGATTTGTGTCAACTGTGACAACACATTTATGAATACTATATACATAATTAATGAAATCATTATGATAGAATTATTGACATTTAACTGAAATTAATTAACTTTGATTGTTAAATTCTCTCTTTGTATTACAGAGTAAATTCCATATTATATTGGTGAGAAAATTAGGAAAATAAAACATGCTTCTCATTTGCTTTCATAATATAGTTTATCATGCTCTAAGAAAGGGTTCACTGAAATAGGACTTTGAATGATAATGCATAACTATTACAAATGATTGTTAGAATACATCTGAATGTTTTAAAAGCTAATAACATTTGAAAATAAATAAAAACACATTGCAAGTCTTATGATTTTTGATAGAAAATCTTTATAAATCTACAGCTTTAGAAAACCACTTAAATTCAATGAATTTTCTACTTAGTGTTCTCTCTCATCACTTAGCACCAGTGCCTCCTTTACTCAGGTCTTCCACATAGTCCTATATGTTATATATGCTGTATGGGTCCAGTTTGGCTGCATATGCTAATGTTATTCTAATATGATTTAGCCCTGACTTCAACAGACAGTGGTCAAAATATAACTGATTAGCTTCTGAGGAATGTCTGAAGTAAATGAAATTAACCCATGGCTTCTCACCCTTAACATTGGCACTAGTTAGCATTCTGGGCTAGTTTATTCTTTGGAGAAGAAAGATCTATTCCATGACTATACAATGTTTTAGCAGTCTCTACCCTCTAGATGCCTGCAGTCATAACCCCTTGGAATCCGATCTTGTTAGATCTCAGAAGCTAAGCAGGATTGGACCTGGTTAGTACATGGATGGGAGACTGCCTGGGAACACCAAGTGCTACAGGCTTGGGAGAAGGACTTAGCAACCCACTCCCAAAAAACAATCTGCCATTGAAAACTGTATGAATAACAGAGAAGCATGACAATAGTGTTTCATCCGTTGGACGTAGGGTCGCTTATGAGTCAGACACTGACTCCTCGGCAGCTAACAACCACCACCCACTAGATGTTCGTAGCATCATCCCTTCAATTTGTTAACACCAAAAATATCTCCAAATGCTGTTGAGTGTCCTTGGGGGTGAAAGACAAAATCAAAAGTGAAAGGCAACCATTCAATTAGTCCCATATTGTAGTTCAGAGGTATCTGGTCATCATGTTATTTCAGTTGGTCCTCCCCCTTGATATTTTATGCTTGGAAATTCAGCTTCTCACTGAGCCTGGAGCTGGGTAAGTATCCCTTGGCTCTGGTCCTGCAAAAGTATCTCAGCACAGTTAAGGACAGGAATTCTGGCATCTGAGAAACTTAAACACTAATGTTGGGAACTCCACTAAGTATTTTATGACTTGAGATAAATTACTTATTTTTCTGATTTCAGCTATCCTCATGTGATAATTAGAATACAGATAAAGGACAGTGTCTTTACATGGTTGTACTCAGTATTATATTGATCCCCTCTCAGCATCAGAACTATATTTAAAATAATTATCAATAGTACTTATTCAATGTCTACTTCTTATAAAATCTTTTATCCTCTCTCCCCCTTTGATATTAGGGTGTCTGGATCTTGATCCATGTATCTCATAGATATTGGCTGGAGTCATTTCTTTGAATGAGATGATAATCTGCAAGTAAAATGATGTCAAGGATATTTCACTGCAAGGATTTTCTGAAGTCCTTATTCGTATAGTTGTAACTCACTCATAGGACTAGATATTCTCACCTAATACTTCTCCTTGAACTATATTACATTTGAATTTACTAAATAAATGTGCATACTTGCCATACATATATATCTGCCCATAGAGGGTAAGCCAGCACCAACTTCTGCTTTTGCATATCAGATTCTTTTCCTTTTCCATGGACTCACTATACTCCTGAGGCACTACAATGTCTGATGCAAGTGCTCAATGGGTATATCTATGTGTTGGACAGTTTTTCATCACTGTGTTAAAATACCTGAGATAATCATTTTGAAAGATATAAATTGTTATTTTGGCTCAAAATTTCAAAGGTTTCTGTCCACAATTGGCCCAGTCATTTTTGGGCCTGTGGTGAGGTCGTAAATCACTGCAGTGAGAAAGTGTAGTGCAGAAGGCTACTTACCACATGGAAACTAAAAGAAAGAAAGCAATATGACCTTGACAGAACACTCCCAAGGGTCCAATCTCCTTCAACTAGGCCTTATTTCCTAAGGTTTCCACCATCTCAGTAGCACCATAATCTGTGGCCAAAGGCTTCAAAATATGAGATATGGGGGGACTCTTAAGATCCAAACTCTATTAGTCTAGTTTTCATATGTAATGCACAAATTTGTGTGTGTGCACGTGTGTATTTTTTTTTTTTTGGCCACTAAAACAGTATCCTGCAATGTCCACTCTCAGATCCATAATGTTGTTTTTAAGTGCATAAGATTTTATATATATGTGTGTGCATCTGTGTACGTAGAAAAAATCTTACATACCTTTCAGAAGGAGATATAGTCAAGCAGTCAAATGTATTGAAATATAGCTATTACATCTTAGTAGATGTATCACATCAATATGCTTGCTTTATTAATTCACTAAATAATGAGATATATTTGTGGGCCTAATTACTACTGTAATTACTTAGCAATGATTTAAGAAACTGGGAATAGTTATATGATTTGATAATGTCTGTAATTTTGGATGATGAAAATTATCAGATATTGATAACTACAGTGGCTTGTTGCTAACATTCACAAATGAACACTGAATCATTTAGATGTTAGTGAAAAAATAAATGCTTTTTAAAGGATCCAAATATACCTAGAACTTTAAATTCATTGTGAATTGTATTTATGAATTATTTGGGCCCCACACTGAGAGCCACTGAACTAAAATATTTGACATTGTTTCACATAGCACTTAGGTGGAAGGCATGTGCTCTGAATGGAGATTCGTTTCTTTACTGTTCTACTTCATTAGAGTGATACCCAGGCATTGTGGTTGGGCTTATTCAATATGCTTCAACTTTCATTTGTTCATATTTCAATTATCAAATAGTTATTAAATTAATGTAGATTGAGGTGTTCAGTTTCAGATCCACTTCCTCACTATTATATGGAACACTGCCAATTGAAACAATTTCCTCTCTGTATAGTGAGTGGCTTTTCTCAGGTTGATTCATATTTCCATAGACTGACTACCTATCAACTGCCCGATGGCCAGGACTTAAAAGCTGGAAATGAAGTCCAGCAGGAGTTATCCAAGTTTTTTTCTAGGAAAATTGTACCAAGAGAGAGCACAAAAGTTAAAATGGGACCAAAGGAAAACAGGAGACTTGGTTGTCTGTCTTTTGTCTTTTGATGAGAATGATCATTGTATGGTGCCATTTTGTATTGGAGGGTTGGCTCTAAATGTTTGAAACTATAACATTGAATATTTTCCACATGCAGTACTTAAAGTCTTTTTACTTTTGGGACTATGTTCTTATTAGCTTCCCTTCTGCTTGGAGGTAAATTAGTAGAGTCTCAGAAATCTGAGCAGGGAATTAAGTGCTTAGTCATTTTTTGGCATTAAAAATATGTGGCTATAGAAGAGTTGTTTAGTATTTTGGGGCCTCTGATGCTGCACATATAATATGAGGGGTAGAGAGGAGCATTGCATTTCTCACTAGCTGTACATCTCAAATTAGGTTACTTGTTTGCTTGGCTGCTTTCTGAGAAGTAAACCTTAAGGGTTTGAACAATGGAAGGAAAATGACACTGGGGATGTCAGAGGAAGACACTACAAGGTGAAAAGGCTCACTATAAACTAAACTGAATCAGTTTAAAACTTGCTATGTAGCTATGTGTGGTGGTGCAAGCCTATAATCCCAGCACTTGAGAGGATGAGGCAGGAGCACTCCTGCAAATTCAAGGCCATTGTCTTCTAAATAGCAAGTTCCAGGCCAGTGGAGCTAAATAATAAGGCTGTTTCTTAAACAAAAAACTTTCCTATGTTTTAGTCCTAACCCCCAATGTGATGACACTTGGAGACAGTGCTTTGGGAGATAATTAGGCTTAGATGAGATTATAAAAGTGGAGCTCTGTTGATGGGATTAGTGGCCTTGTAAGAAGAGACAGCAGAAAGCTCTTGTGCTTGTGAGCTCTCTTGCTTTCTCTGTTCCTAGGTCTATCTTTATTTCTCTGTCTCTTTGTCTCCCTCGCTCTCTCTGCCATATAAGACGTTATGAGAAACTCATCTGTAAGTTAGGAAGAAGGCTTTCAACAGATTGTAGCCATACTGATATCCTGATTTTGGATTCTCAGCTTTGAAAATTATGAAAAAATATACTTCTCTTATTTAAACCGTCTAATAAGTCTGGGATTTAGCTCAGTTGGTAGAGCGCTGCGCTGCAGTCTCTGAGGTCCTGAGTTCAATTCCCAGCACCGCAAAAATGGGAGAAGGACCTGGCAACCCACTCCCAAGGCAATCCCGAAACAATCAGCTGTTGAAAACCCTGTAAGGGTCGCTATGAGTCAGATACTGACTTGACGGCACCTAACAACAACAACAACAAGTATATGATGTTTTGTTATGATATCCTGAGTTCATTAAGATATGTCCAAAATAATAGAGGGATGAAAACATGAAAATGAGGTAGACAAAATATGTTTTAAGAGATGTTAATTGTTAGACTAGTATGAAAATGTGTGCTCTCCAGATAGAGGAAACACATCCATATTGGTCTGGTCAGAGTTCTGGTTAGTTTTTCTTCACATAAGTAGTTTCTGTGGTCTCCTTATCATGGTGCCTATCTTTAGCTTTCCTTGTCCTAGCTCTTGGATGCCTTTCTAACCTTCAACATCATCTGGCCTATTGTAGGAATTCATATAAATATTACTTGAACTAAACTGCTGAATAATGTTTTGATTACCTATTCTGTAAAGACACTACAGTAGGTGTTACAAATTATAAATTCTAATTTCAAAATATACTTAATACTCATTATGTATCATTTAGACATTCCTTTCCAAAAGTGCATGATTTAATAAATATAACACACCATTGGGTATATTAAGAAGTAATGGTCAAATAATTATGTTTTCTCTCATATTACCTATAGGATATCAACATTATGATTATTGTTCAGAATTTGTTTCTGAATCCTTGCAATAAAAACAGTAACTGAAAAGTTTCTTCAAAGCAAAAGTCAACTTATTTTAGTAGTCATTTCAAGAGTCATAATTCAAAATTCATATCTGTTTTCAAGGACATCAATTTTACTTAAAGAGCAGAAAGTGCACACAGGTGCTGAATCCAAGATAAAAAGCTGATTTATCACTATTGCTTCATTCTCTGTAGACTTTCTACTCTCCTGAATGACAGTGTGAACATTTAATTCAAAATGAATTCCTTAATCAATAGAGATCATCTTTCAGAGTGTCAATCTGGGTAGATAGAGCAGGGTTGTCTAATGTAATCTCAGAAGGAGTATCCTGCAGGACTACCTGCTTATTTTTCCTCTGACCTTTGGCTTCAAATTTCTTTGAGTTGAGAAACACTCATTTGCTGTCTTTTGTGTTTCCAGCTTACACCTGTTGTGCATGTAAGTTGCAGTATATTGCTAAAAATAATCTTTTATTGGAAGGCAAGTGCTATTTAATTAACTGCATCATTTATATGCCTGTGTACCAAGTTTATCATATACTATTCCATATATTAAAGTAGGGAATCACATTTCTTTTCTTCTAATTTGAATAAAGTATTACAAGTTAACATTTGCAAAAGTACTCCAGTTGTTTTGTTCAATCTCAGATGCTTTTCAGGTCCAGACTTTCTTTGATTCTTCACATCCCCAGATAGCATTGATACTTCATATGGCAATAGGTTTTTTAATTACCTAGATTGTCACAAAGTATTATTTACTAGTAAGGAATTCTACTTGTGGCTTAGATTTTCCATGATATCAGTTTTGGTCCCTCTGTTTCTGCAGTTGTATAAGGAGAAGCCTCTTCTTGCCACCTCCATGCCTAGTGCTGGTTTTTAGCATCATTCATTATATTAACTTTCATCTAAATGGGTTTTAGATATCCAGCTTATTTCAGAGCAATGGACCTACTGTATTTCTTAGCATTTTTAACTTTTGTGCTGGTGAAGGGACAGATATTTCTGGAAAACAATTTCTAAGAAGCTAATAAATGTAAAAAGAATATTGAAAATCAAATATGTATTTATATTTGCATGTATATATATTATACATATATACCTTCAGATAATTTATTTTGAACTACAGATAGAGCTGACTAGAAAAAAAAACTCTCTACATCACTGTATAGTCAAAATGGGAAGTAAAAGAACAAAGAAATAATACTGAGAACTGTAACGGGAAAAATACCAAATCACTTACAAAGGCAGACTCGTTGGAATTACATCAGAACTCGCAGTAGAAACTTTTAAAGCCAGGTAAGTATGAAATGATATATTTAAATCCCTGAGAATAAATAACTGCCAACTAATATTACTATATCCAGCAAAATCATCTTATAAAATCAACTGGGAATTAAAAGTCTTCCAAAATAAGTTGAAACCAATGTGATTCATAACCACTACAGCAGCACTGCAAAAAAATATTTAAAGGAATATGCTTGTATAGCTGGGGTTTACCTCTGTTAGTAGTGTGCTTGCTCTGGACTCTCTGAGACCTGGGTTCAACTCCTAGCACTGCAAAAAATGAGAGAGGGATCTGGCATCCCACTCCTGAAAAAATCCCCCAAAATTAGCTATTGAAAACCTTATACAATGTCTCTATGAGTTGGACCTGACTCAGAGGCACCTAACAACAACATATACATATGAAATAGAAAGACAGTCAGAAATATAAGGACTGAAGAAAGAATAAATTTCAGAAAGAATAAGTGAACAAATGAGAATTAGGAAGATTGAAATCTGTCTAATGTAATAAACCAGCGAATTCCTAAGTTGAATAAGGGAGAATGAAAATAGAAAACAGTACTTGAATTAACCAGGAAAAAACAAAAACAACAACAGCAACAAAATATAAGAATCACCACATACCTCTCAATGCCTCTCAATAATAACTTTAAATATAAATGTTTTTAACTCTTCAATTAATAGGTACAGGCTGATTGATTGGGTTAAAAACCAAATCCAACCCTGTGTTGTTGTATGAAACACATATAACTGGCAAAACACACATAGATTAAAAGTAAAAGGATGAAAACTATACATCAAGAAAATGGGATCCAAAAGTAAACATGAGTAGTTATACTCATCCAGAAAAGGAGACTTTAAGCTAAGTTTAGTGGAAAGTGATAAAGTCATTATATATCAGAAGAGATAAAGACTGCCACTACATATTAATGTAGGGAACAATTAATCAAGAAAATAAACAATTGTAAATATGTATGCACCAAACTTCACATAACAAACACTACTGGACATAAAGGGAGAAATACGTACAGATGTAATAATAGTGGATAACTTCAATACTCCACTCTTATTAATTGATAGAACATCTAGACAAAAAACCAACATAGAAACTCAGAGTTACACTGCGTCATAGATCAAACATACTTAACAAATGTCTACAGAATATTCCATCCAATATCTGTTTAATAAATATCCTTCTCATAAGCCTATGGAACTTTCTCTAAAATAGATCACATTTTAGTCCACAGAGCAAGTCTTAACAAATCCTAAAAAACAAAATTATTTCCTGTATCTTATAGATCATAATGGAATAAAATTATAAATAAAAAGAAAAAACTATTACAACTATAAAAAACAATGCAGATTGAACAATAAACATTTGAGTCATGAATGAGTTATCAAAGAAATCAGGGAGAAAGTCTTTTTAAATCCTAGAATCAAATGAAAATGAAAACACAACTCCCAGCATCTATGTGATACAGCAAAGGCAGTTCTGAGAGGAAAGTTTACAAGCTATGAGTGCCTACATCAAAAAAATCAGAGCGAGACCAAATAAAATAATGGCGCATCTTCAGATCATAGAAAACAAACAAAAAATTAGTAGATAGAAAGGAATAATAAGTATCAGAGAAGTTAATGAAATAAAAGACTAAAAGAACAAAACAGAGGATTAATGAAAGAGTTCTTTTAAAATATACACAAGATTGACAAACTCTTAGCCAACTAATTAAAAAAATGAGATGACTAAATTTAATAAAATGGGGATATTAACCAGATATCAATGAAATCTATAGGATCCTTAGGGTATGCTTTGAAAATTTATTTCTCAATAAAATGGAAAATCTAGAAGAAATAGTTAAATATATGAACACATATAACCTACCAAAATCAGTCTACTTAAATACATTTATAGTGTGCATTTTTGGTAAAGTAGTAGATACAAAAATCAACATACATAAAAGGATAGTTTTTCTATATAACAATAATGACCATGTTGAGAGAAAAGAAAATCAGAAAAACAATTCCAATCACAATTAACTCAAAAAAGTACCCAGGAATACATCTAACTATGGAGGTAAAAGACATCTACAATAAAACCTGTAAAACATGGGGGAAAAAAAATTAAAGAAGATACCAGAAAATGGAAAGAACTAACATGTTCATGGATTGGCAGAGGTAATACTATGAAACTGACTATACTACTAAAAGCCATCTACAGATTCAATGCAATGTTCATCACATTACAATGACTTTTTTTTTTATTTTTTAATTTTTTTAGTTTTATTTTAGCGGTACTGGGGGTTGAGTCCAAGGCCTTGTGCTTGCATGCTTTACAAGTGCTGTATCACTGAGCTGCTGCCTCCAGCCCATTTTTTTACTTTTGAGACAGGGTCTCCCTAAATTGCGTAGATTGCCTCTGGTATCAAACTTGCAATCCTTCTGCCTCTGCGTCCTGAGCTGCTGTGATTACGGGTGTGAACCACAGCGCCTGGCTTATAATGACATTCTTTGTAAAAGTAGGGAAAATCCTAAATTTCATAGAGAAATATAAAAGACCCTGAATAGTCAAAGCAATCCTGAACAAAAATACTAATGCTGGAAATATCATGCTACCTAATTTCATATTATACTACAGAGACATTGTACTAAAAGCAACATAGTATAAAAACAGACATGTGTACCAAAGGAGTAGAATAGAGCAAATAGAAGTAAACTCATACAGATATATACACCTGATTTTCAATGAAGGTGATAAAATTACACATTGGAGAAAAGATAGCCTCAACAACAAATGGTGTTGGGATATCCATATGTTGAATAAAGAAACTAGATCACTGTTCCTTACGATATACAAAAAAAAAAAAAAAAACCAAGCCAAAATGGACCAAAGACCTTAATGTAAGTCCGGACACTTGGAAACTTCTAGAGAAAACACTTCAAGATACAGACATAAGACATAGGTAATGCCTTTCTGAATTTGACACCAATAGCAAGAATTGACAGAAAATAATGGCTAGAATTGACAAATGAGATTGCATGAAATGAAAATATTTTTGAACAATAAAGGGAACAATTACCTGAGTAAAGAGATAGTATACAGAGTGGGAGAAAGTTTTTCCCACTATTTATCTGAAAATATACAGAATATACACAGCACTCAGAAAATTAAATAACAAAACATTAAATAATCCAATTAATAAATGGGTCAATGATTTGAATAGGCACTTCTCAAAAGAAGTACAAATGGCCAATAAATACATGGGAAAATGTTCAATGTTTTGAACCATCAGGGAAATGAAAATCAAGACTGTATTGAAATTCTATCTTGCCCTAGTCAGAATGGCCATCATCAAGAAAAAAAAAATGTTCATGAAGATGCAGAGAAAAAGCAACTCTTATACATTGTTGGTGAGAATGAAACTTAGGCCATTCACTATGGAAATTAGTGTGGAAGTTCTTCAAGCACTATAAATAAAACTATCATGTGATATTGCTATACCATTCTTTGTAATATACTCAAGGGAATCAAATCTAGCTAACACTAGAGATACCCTGCACATCCATGTCTTTGTGCCATTATTCACAGTAGCCAAGTTATAATTTCATCCTAGGTGTTTATCATCAAGTGAGTGAATAAGGAAAATGTGTCATATATGCACAATGGAGTAGGATTCAGTCATTTAAAAATAAAAATATATCTTTTGTAGGAAAATAGATGGAACTAGAGATCCTAATGTTGCATGAAATAAACCAGATTCAAGACAAATGGAATCTAGATTTGAACAACAACAAAAAGCCCATGGAAGTGGAAAACAGGATGAGAGAGTGAATATGATCAAAGTGTGTGTGTGTGTGTGTGTGTGTGTGTGTGTGTGTATGTGTGTGTATATATATATATATACATGGACTGCAGCCATTGCCCTGTGGAATCTGATCCCGTCAGATCTTGGAAGCTAAGCAGGATTGGGCCTGGTTAGTACCTGGATGGGAGACTACCTGGGAACACCAGGTGCTGTAGGCTTAGGAGAAGGACCTGGCAACCCCCTCCCAAAAATCAATCTGCCATTGAAAATCCTATGAACAGCAGAGAAGCACTGACAATAGTATTTCCCCTGTTGTACAGAGGGTCGCTATGAGTCGGATACCCACTCGACAGCACCTAACAACAACAACAACATATATATACATGAAAAGCCCATTATTTTATGTAATTAATGTACATTAATAAAAATGCATTAAGGATTCTCCCTTAGGTTTTATTCAATCAGTTGTCTAAACTAGAGAAATGGAACTAAAGTCTAGAAGATTTATGCCACCACTGAAAACCCTATGAATAGCGAAGAAGTACTGACAATAGTACCAGGCATGGCACAATGTTAGGAGTGTTTCCTCTGTTGTACACAGGGTTGCCATGAGTCAGACCTGTCTCCATGGTACCTAACAACAACAAGAACAAAGATAAATTACAGAGTGTACTTTAAATCTGAGCCCCAATATGAGCTTCTTCCATCATAGCCCTTGGACTGAAGATAGAGGTTGGCATCTACCTGACTTACTACTAAATCACAAACTGAGATGAGACTACATGCCAGGCTGCAGGCATATTCAAGAGGCTAAAAGAGAAGTTATAAAATAAGGTTTTCATTTCAAGCATTCAGTAATCACATAGTCCCACTCAAATAGCCACCTTTCTTTCAGTGGAAAATAATCTCTATTGAGAAAAAAAATTCCTGGCATTTAATCTCCAAATATATTGGAAGTACAGGATACATATTTTCATATTGTGAGCAATGAAATAGCATATAAAGAAAAAACAAGCCAAATAAAACCCTATTAAAATATTCTCTATGCTTGTTTGCACTTAAGACATCTATTTTTCATAGATATTATTAACTTTTATATTATAAAAGACATTTAGCAAAATGAAATCAAAAAATTAAAAGCATTTTTAAGGAAACTATTCCTCTGCCATGAAGAATAAACATATTCTCAAAAAGGATAATTTCCAACCTCATTGTAGTATTTGTGGAATTCAATGTAAATTTTAGGGAACAAATGCCATTGAAAACACTAAAAGCATTTTAACTGTTTTCAAAGTAAAGTCTAAGAATTCCCTACACTTTTGTGAAAGGACTCTTTTTTGCTCACCCATGACCTTCTCTTGAATTTCTGCAGAGCTTTATCACATTAACTTCTCATCCCCTACAAATAAAAGAGAAGGAGTGCAAAAGGCATGGTATAGACATATGTTCACAGACATAATCTCTTCTGTCAAATGTGACTCTAAACAGCTCTTCAATGTGCTTAATCAATTTGTCAAGAGAAGTTCCTGCCAGAACTTTGAAAATAAAAATAAAAAGAGTTCAACATGGAAATTCCAATCTATTTTTTTTATAATTTAAATGATAATTAGAAAATAATTAAATTAATCATCCATTTAAAAGTGCTATTTTCACAAGCAAGTGATCACTGCATTACTCAATAGTAAATTCTTTAGCTTTGTCTTCTGACTCTGTTTTGGTTAAAGTACTAGGAATAAACTATCCTGTGCATACTTGTTATAGATGATTTGAAAACTGAAAGACTGCAAAGTTCCCAATGATGTCCTCTGACCTGCTACTATACCTGAAACATGCTATTTTCCTGTGTTTAACTTGAGGCACATCTGGAGAAATCTCCTATTAAAATGTATTTTTCATTGATGTTATGCATTCATATTTAATTAAGGGTTTTGCAAATATGATAATATCTACACCGAGCCATTGTTGCGATTTAGCTCAGTTAGTAGAATGACTCTCTGTACTCTCTGAGGCCCTGGGTTTGATCTCCAGCACTGCAAAAATGGGAGAAGAACGTGGCAGACCACTCCTGAAATAATCCCAAAACAATTAGCTGTTGAAAATCCTATGTATATCTATATAGGGTCACTAGGAGTTGGCCCCCACTTGACAGCACCTAACAACAACAACAAACACAAGTTAATTTGTGAAATTCATTATAAAATTAAAATGCAGAAACTTTGTTCAAAAATTAGGAGGAAAAAGCCAATAATGGAACTAAATTATAGAGCTGCTTTCCTTTCTTCTGCAGTCTCTTTTTTTCAACTGCTATGATATCTTGTGTTTGCTATTTAAAATACTGTTCTGAAAGCTGGAGATGCAGCTCAGTGGTAGAGTGCTTGCCTAGCACGTATGAGGCCCTAGGTTCCATCCCCCGTACTGCCAAAAAAGAGAAAAAATGGTAAAATGATACATTAAGCTGGGCAACCTGGCACAAACCTATAATCCGAGAACCTTGGGTTCTAGGCAAGAGGCAAGAGGCAAGAGGCAAGAGGATTGCAGGTTTGAGGCCAGAGACAGCCCACATAACTTGCCAAGGCTCTGTCTAAAAATAAAAATATAAAAGGCTGGGGCTATGTCTCAGTAGCGGAGCACCTGCCTAGTGCAAGGCCTTGGATCAATCCCTAATAACGCGCACACACACACACACGCACACACACACACACATGTGTTTTTCTCCAGGTTGAAACATAATTAGTATTAGCATGAATATTGCATTACCATTAATCTTTATTTTAGGCAATGTCAGTTTTAGATGCACATGTAAAACCATATAGAAACATCAAAATTACCAGTTCGAATTTCATATCTCATAGATTGATGTCATGCTTTTCTTCCAGAATGAAAGAATTAATTCAGAAAACTATCTCAGCTGTTTTCATCTCACTTCTGTATATGTAGTCATTCTACTAACTGTCTATTTTCAGTTCACCAATGAATAAGACTTTCCTCTCCTGTGTAATTATATTCAGTATAAGGGATTGGCTAATAAAGGGAAATGATGTGAATAAGTGAGAATATGATATGGTTTCTTGATCATTCTTTTATTTTAGTGAGTCATTTATTGCCCTCTTTGTGTGCTTAAAAAATCTTCTGTTCATATGGGAATTTAGGGACTGGTGGGGTGCTTGCTTTTTCAGACATAGATGGAATACTACTCCCCTTGAGTCTTGCTTGACTCCCAAGCATTTTGGGACCACCAGAGTTGTGTGCTCATTATGAGTAGTATATGCAAGAAATAAAAGCATATATATCTACTATGTGTAGTCCCTCTGCTCATGTATGCTCATTGGCCCATTGAAGTTCACTTACAAGAGAAGTTCAAAGACAAATTGATAAGATGCTGGGAAATTGGCAACAGCCAAGCATTAAAGCAAGGATGGGCCCTGTTGATCACTGGTCCCCATTTAAAATACACAGGCCAAACATCCATAAAGCTGAGCCCTTGGCCTCCAGAATGAATTTCCTCTAGATTTATAATCTGGTATACAGAAAGGTTTACAGTGGACTCAGGATGAAACTCTCTCTCTCTCTCTCTCTCTCTCTCTCTCTCTCTCTCTCTGTGTGTGTGTGTGTGTGTGTGTGTGTTATTAAGGTGCTGAACCCAGGGCCTCATGCACACTTGGCAAGCATCCTACCACTGACCTGCACCTTTCAGCTCCTTTTCTTATTTTTCATCTTAAGACAGGGTCTCTCTAAATTACACAGGCTGCCTTTGGCCTAGAACTTGCAATCCTCCTGCCTCTGTCTCCATAGTTGCTGGGATTACAGGTGTATACCATTGCAGCTACCAATACATGTTTTTGTGTAAATACCTCCAATTCTATGAGCCTCAGTTTTTAACAAAAAGGACATCATAATATCATTTTATAATTTAGAGAAAGGAATAAATCATTCCCTAAAGCCTGCAGCCATACCACTGTGGCATCAGATCCCATCAGATCTAGGAAGCTAAGCAGCTTTGAGCCTAGTTAATACTTGCAGAGCATGCAAGTGCAAGGCCCTGGGTTCAACCCCCAGTACCGCAAAACAAAAACAAAAACAAAAACAAAAACAAAAAAACATGCTACCACATATAACTCATGTATACTGATAATACACTTATTTTCAGAACCATTTTCCCATTCCCCTTGCATGATCTGAATTGATGAGCTGAACTATGCTAATTGTATTTCCCAGGATTTCTTGCTAGGTTCAGCCATTGGGAGAAGGCAGGGTATTTCACATTCTGTTTCTTTCCTTCGACTAATGTCAACAATATCTCATCCCCTGTGGTTGATTCCCCTTGGGCCAACCCACTGAGCTTCTTGCTCCTCCCCAGTGACCTGATTTTCTAGGTTCTAGTATTCTGTCTCACTTGTCCCTCTAACTCTAAGGATGGTAATATTTTAATAAAGTTTATGTTGCCTCAGTTTTTGCTGTTTGTTCTCTCAGGTGTTCAAATAACTTTGTATCCAGGTCCACATAAAAATTCTCTCAATTGAATTATCTAGTATAGAGTTTGTTTCCCTAGAAAAACCAAAATATTTATACATATATAAGTACATGCACATATATAACATTTATTATATGCACGTGTGTATGAAACTACAATGAGCTATCCTGTGTCCCTCAAATTATTGTGGCAAGCATATTCAGAAATTCAAATAGGCTGGGCGTGGGGACTCACACTTGTAATCTCAGTGACTCAGGAAGCTGAGGCAGAAAGATCATGGCTTTGAGGCCAAAGATAGCCTTCATAACTTAGCAAGACTATCTGAAGATAAAAAATAAAAATTAGGCTGGTGGTGCAGCTCAGTGGTAGAGTGCTTGCAAAGCATGCACAAGGCCGTGGGTTTAACCCCCCCCCCCAAGTACTGCAAAAATAAGTAAATAAGTATAAAAGACAAAAAAATCAGAAATTCAAATAGATAAAGTAATGCCAGTCTATTAGTTAGGGTACTCCATAGAAACAGAAAGAAGCAATTATCTATTTATCTATCATCTAAGGTATTCATTACAAGGTATTGGCTCATGTGATTAGGAAGGCTGAGAAGTCCCAAAATGTGCAATCCAAAGGACTGAGAGGACCTAGTGGTATAAATTCTAAACCTAGTCCAAAGGCAGGAGAAGACTGATGGCCCAGCTTGAAGATAGGCAGAGAGATCTAATTCTCTCTCCTTTAGCCTTTGTTCTACTCAAGCCTTCAATGAACTGGGTGAGGCCCATCAATGCTGGGGAGGGCAATCTGCTTTACTCAGTCTACATATTCAAATGCTGATCTTATCCAGAATCACACCCAGGGACAAACCCAGAATTATGTTTAACCCTTTGACTACCAATTTCAAATCAAAATATATGACAATAAGTATTTTATTTCCAGAAACTCTTCATTCCAATAAATAAAACATGATAAATAAAATATCTGGAATGCTAATATGGGTAAAATCATCATGTAACTAATGATGAGCATCATTTGAATGCAAAAGCTCTCATAAGAAAATATATATATAATGCTGGGTGTGGTGACACACGCCTGTAATCCCAACGGTTCTGGAGGTGGAGGCAGGAGGACCACAAGTTCGAGACTAGAGTCAGTCTGTGTAATTTAGTGAGACCCTGTCTCAAAATCTAAGAAAATGGGCTGGAGGTGGCAGTTCAGTGGTCCGGAGCTTGCAATGCATGCAAGCGTGAGGCCCTGGATTCAACCCCCAGTACCACACACAAAAAAAAAAAAAAAAGAAAAGAAAAGTAAAAAAAAGAAAATATGTATAATGAGTTAAATAAGAAAAACTAGTATGTAATCACTATACCAAAAATTCATTTGAAAATACAAAAACAATAACAGGTAGAATACAGCAACATTAGTTATAGCAATAATATATTTTATGTATGATAAGATCTAAAATAAATATTACACAAAGGTAAATGGTACATTGTACAGGTAGTTTTTGTTCTTGTCTCAATTTTACTTTTTGAGCATCAAGTACTTCTTGTAGTTCCTTCAATAGAAATGATGATCACTCTCATTCATGAATTTGGCAGTGTTTGAAGGCCTGCTTTGGGTTCTCTTGTGTTTTACCTCACTGTTCTATTCACCTGTGATCATTTTCTCTCCTAATGGAACTACAAATTGAAGCAATTTTGTCTTGTTTTTGGATGCTTCATTGTATAAGATACATGCATTTACAACAGCTACCATCAACAGTTTGTAAAATACTGTTTTCCACCTCTTTCTTGATTTTCTATCAAATTCATACATGCTCACTTTTAACATATGTGTCTGATAGTAGTCAAAGTGTTAATAAAATAAATGGGTGCCCAGTGGCCCAGTCAAGTAGGTATATAAATTAACCATGACAACTAGTACTGAATTCAAACACCCTATGCTTCACCAGGCAGAAATCAAAGGTGAAAGTTACCAGGGAAATAATCCTTTTTTGCTGCTAAAGACAGCTGCCATTTGTAAGTTCATTATTAAAACTTGGAATGTGGAATTCAATAGCATTCCCTTGTCACATCAGTCATCAGAGACAGGCAGCAAAGTGCAGCATCTTAAATAAAAATACCTGTCTGTTGCTGTAGGCAGATTTTAAATTGATTTAGTCCTTTGTCTTCTTTTTTCTTCCCCTTGATCAGTTAATTTGCCTTTGGTTTTCACTGTGTCAAATGAGAGAACAGTTGCAGTGTAGTTTCATCCTCAAAACAATGTTAGATTTTACAGCATCTTATAGAGACACTTCAACCACTGAGATTCATTCTCTTTTGTTCACATAAATTGCTAATGACATACCTATTTCTTGTCACTGCTAATTTTTTTTTCTTTTTTCTTTTGGAAGGAAGGAATGCTTCCAATTTTAATTCTTTACTGACTTTTTTGGCTTCTTGATATAGGAGTCTGCAAACAAAATTAGTCTCATACTAGAAATACATTTTGTAGCTTGTTGTTAGGTGTTGTCAAGTTGTGTCCAACTCATAGTCACCTTTACAGGGTGTTCAATGGCTGATTGTTTCAGGGATTGCCACATCCTGCTCCAATTTTTGCAGTACTAGGAATCAAACTTGGGACCTCAATGACTGCAGAGCAGCACTCTACCAACTGAGCGGTACCCCAGCCCCATTTTATAGACTGATTGGTAGGTGCTGTCGAGCTCTGTCAGACTCATAGCAAACCTCATAGGGTTTTCAATAGCTGATTGTCTCAAGATTACCTTGAGAGTGGATTGCCACTTCATTCTCCTATTTTTGTGGTGCTGGGAATTAAATCCTAGACCTCAAAGACTGCACAGCAGTGATCTACCAACTGAGCTAAATCCCAGCTCATTTTATAGCTCGATTGCATTTAATCAAATTTTAACAAGTCAATCTTTTTAAGATTCTCCATTTGGGGGGCATTGTAGACTATATTATTTTCTAATAATAACATGAAACTGGCAATTTATTATGAATAAAATTTGCAAACCACTGGATTCAGACCACATAAGCAAAATCCTGGATAAATATTACATAAAATATTAAGAAAATCCTATCATGTAGCTTTCTAAATATATAAAATAAAGGCTATATGTATAAAATAAAACTATTACTATAAAGCTACTTATTACTAAATAAAGCTAGTACTATAATGAAGTAATTATCATAATTATTCTAATAATTATTAAATTGATATAATTCTTCTTATAATTAATTGATTTTTACCTTTCTTAAGTCACTAAGTCCTCTCCACAAAATGTAAACAATAAGTCATGGTGTTAGAGAGTACCACATTTCTTCAATCTCATAATCCCATTAACATTATTTCTGCTTGTTCACAAATCAGCTGCACACTGTAATAACAAATAGGACAGTAATATGTTTTGGCCTCATCACATTACTTAGATATTGAGCCTGTCTAGGCTCTTTTCAGTTAGTTATAACAAGTTTAACTACTGGATCCCCCACCCCAAATCTAAACACATCTGGAAGTTAAGGGGATGCAGTACTCATCAGGATCTGATTTTAGGGTATTCACCAGGATAAACATGTGTTCTGTTGAGTGTCATGCCCTAAATGAAAATCCAAAGTCCTCTATATGGTGAGTTTACAAAGTAGTTTTACTTCTACCCCCACAGGGTCCACCAATTTCCTGCAAGAAACTAACTGCTGCAATATTTGAAAAAGAATTTCTTTCCTCCAAGCATAATTACCAAGAGCTTTACATCTCACTGCAGACACATTAATGGCACATTACTAATCTGACTTTTTGGTGCTGGTTTCTTTACTGAACAACTATATGTTCATTTGTCTGAGAAAGAGAATATGTATTTCTTTTTGTTTGTTTTAAGTGGTACTTGCCCCTTGAAAAGAAATACCATGAAAGATTGAGCAACCAAGCACTTATTTCTAGCATATTCTTCTTCCTTGGGAAAAAAGTCAGTTGATTCCATAGGAAGCATTTCTGGCCACAGTTTCCAAACAAGAGTCAAAGCATTTGGTACCAAAGGTAGTAAGTATCCCTAGCAGTGAAGTGAATGAAGCACAGGGAACTAAAGAAATGCTACCTTGGGACATTTGATCCCATTAGTTCACCAGCTTTAAATTGTTAGGTGCCGTGGAGTCCCGTCTGACTCATAGAGACCTTCATAGGGTTTTCAATGGCCAATTGTTTCAGGATTGTTTTCAGGAGTGGACTGCCATATCCTTCTCCAATTTCTGCAGTTCTTATTTCAGGGGATCCAACCTGGCTCCTCAGAGAGTGCATAGCAGGAGCTCTACCAACTGAACTAACCCCTACTCCTGTGAATAGGTAGGCGTCCTCACTCTGGATTCGAGGTTTCACAAGGAGCACCAGACTCCATAGCATTAATCCCTGAAACTCTCCCAGCACTGAGGTTTGCACTTTAGGGGTCTCTGTTTCAAACACCTCTGTTACCATGTTATTGAACTTACAACAAAACTACAGTCATTAAAATTCAGTAGTATTTGGAGAATTAGATTTTAGATCATACAACCTTGATTTTGGACCAAGCTATTCAGTCACAAAAGTTTATTAAATATAATTTAAGTATTTATTTCATTTATAAGTTTAAAACAAATTTCTGAGTTGTAATTTTTTTAGATTCCTAGAAAAAGTAATACTACTATTTAAAATCATGTATTATGGAGCAGATACTTTGTTAATTGCTGTGCATGTTATTGTTGTTAGGTGCCCTCGAGTTGTGTCCAACTCATAGTGACCCTCATAGGGTTTTCAATGGCTGACTGTTTCGGGATTGCCTTGGGAGTAGATTGCCACATCCTTCTCCCATTTTTGCGGTGCTGGAAGTCGAACTCAGGACCTCAGAGACTGCAGCCCATCGCTGGGATTTAGCTCAGTTGGTAGAGCTGCAGTCTCTGAGGTCCCGAGTTCAATTCCCAGCACTGTAAAAATGGGAGAAGGGCCTGGCAATCCACGCCCAAGGCAATCCCGAAACAGTTAACCATTGAAAACCCTATGAGGGTCGCTATGAGTCAGATACTGCCTTGACAGCACACAACAACAACAACAATGCACGTTATATTTCACTATTTTTCCTCAAAGGCCTATTAGCTCCTTGTATAGGAAAGAAAAGTAAAGGACCAAAAAGATAGTGACTTTCCAGGAACATAAGCAAAGTATTAATGTTATAAATGAAAGTTTTACAATCAGAATGCCTCAGTTCAAAAATAGCTCAGCAAATAGACTGAATTTGAGAAAGTTCTTCATCTTTCTTTACTTCAGTTTCTTTAGTAATAAAAAGGTATGAAAATAATAATACTTATTTGTCTGGATTACAGTTAAATGATTAATATACCTGAAGGATTTAGAAGAGTATCAGGTATTTATTAAGTACTCAAGAAATATTATTATTATTATCTTAGGTTCCATAATTATATAGTGACAGAAAGGGGATGAAACCTGTCTTACTGAAGAAAATTAATGCTACCGATTGCAGATAACTAAATATTTTTAAAGACAATCCAATATTACATTCATTTATTACTATTTACTTTTTCACCAGAATGAAACTTCAGTGCAAATACTACCTTTAAAATCTTATTTTCTGCATTAACAATAGGGAGCCTTATTGGACATTTATCAGAGTTGAGTATTAATACATTTTGTATATTCAAGATTTTTCATTAGTTTCATTAGTTTACACTCATTGTAGTTATTCTCATTTTATATAATTCCTTCCAACTGAACATCCTCTCCATTCTAAGTTCTCTCTGACATGAAGAGATTTTGAATATATTAAATTCATTTTTGTTTTTTCAACTTTCATGTAATTGTATGTGCCTTCCCCAAAGTACTATTTCTTTTCTACTTTGTTCATTGTTAACCACACATTCCCCTTTATAAAATGATCTTCTTAGACTTTCCCTAGGTAACTAATTTACTAGCATTTGATGCTATTGAGCACAGTGAATTGTATGCAAAATTACTATGTCATTATTTAGTCTTACATATTGCTATACCCATGATTCTCCCTTTTTCCACTCATGGCTAGTATTTTATGAGTTTTGCCAAAGACCAAGAAATATAATTTATTTAAAGGGGGGTCCGCTTTTATATCCCCAGAATATTTAAATCCCCTAAATATCTTTATTCCTTATGCCTATATGATACATGGGGCTGGGATTTAGCTCAGTTGGTAGAGCACTGCGTTACAGTCTCTGAGGTCCAGAGTTCAATTCCCAGCACCGTAAAAATGGGAGAAGGGCCTGGCAATCCCCTCCCAAGGCAATCCTGAAACAGTCAGCCATTGAAAACCCTATGAGGGTCGCTATGAGTCGGATACTGACTCGACGGCACCTAACAACAACAACTCCTTTTACTCTGACTCTAATAGAAGAAGTTTCATGCAGTCTCATATCAGGTTTGTATACTGCAGTAGACAACAAATTCAGTCATAATGTTTTAAAAATGCAGAAGAATTCTTCAAAAGAACATTATCTGCATTGAATCTTAGGTGGCAATGTATAGTATGAAATCATAATCATAGAACACACTTCGGTGGAAAGACACTATGGTCCAAGTACTTTTCATTGTATTATTTCTCACATTTAATACAGAAGAATATGATAGAGATCATAGGAGCATGAAAAAATTACTTAGCCCTCAGTCTCTGTCATGTATCAGGTATCAGATGTTTGAAGAAAGCCTTTGGCAAAAGCAAGACCCATCCATTCATAACTGAATCCGTTTTGTTTATGAATTCACTGCATTGTACGACTACTTCACTGTTTGGCTAAACTAAATAAAGCCTCCAGAGCCGTGGTTCTATATGAGTCCAGGAATAGAAATCCTCCTGGTGGAGTGATTTCTAGTTCTTCAAATAAAGTAATCAAGATTGTACAGTTTTTTTAAAAAGTTCATTTAGCCCCTCAGTGTACAATCTCATTTGTTAACTACAGTAAAATATGTTGATTAAAACCTTAATTAAGCTCTATTGTTATGGTATTGGAAAAGATCCTCCGATCTAGTATCTGGTGTACCAGATAAAATTCTGTCACGCAAGTATGTTATATGTACCATCAATTATATTTTACAATTGGGAATAAAATATCCAAAAGAAAGCAACTCAAAACATGAGATTAAAATTCTTTTTTTTTCCCAATTGTTTAAACTTTTTTGGAATTAGGAGAGTGGGTAGTAGAATTCTGGAAATACTATTAACTTGGGAGAGGTCAAACCGCAGAGAAGATATCTACTTCATTTCTGGGAGTCGGTTTAGTTGCACATCTAGTCATTACATTTAATCCCTTAAAAGCACATTTGTCAGCTTTCATATACTAAATAGCATCCTGGAATCAGATTCATTTTGATTGGATTAGTATTAAAGTCATAAAAATTCAGAATATTTACACTGAAATTTTCCATTTTTCTTGCTACAGAGAACTCATTTTTGTTTTAGGCAAATTAATAGAATACATAAGTTTTCATGTAGAGATATTTAACCCGTTTAAAGTAAAATTAAAAAAAAAAACATTCACAAATACCTTTTTTAAAAGACGATTCCTGATAGAATTTTCCTAACTAGAACATTATTAGCTCCATTCAGGTTGCTGAATGGAGCTGAAAGGAAAAAGTTGATTTCTTCTATATTGCCATTAATTCATGCTCTTCATCCTTTCAGACTGCTTGTCCCCAATCATTGAAGAATAAT